>VDFB02005047.1:24949-43167 GCA_007258455.2 Sequoia sempervirens
TTTAAACTGATATATCAAGGATTTTTTCAGTTTATCAATGCACACTTGTTGTATCTGTATGATTGGATTAATTGGTTCTTTCAAGGAAATATTAAATCATTTTAGTCAGTCGTAGTAATTAGGAAATCTCATTTGTATCATTAAGAAGAACTCAGTAGTCACATCCTTGCATGTTTATACCAGTTATAAACTTAAAACCTATATGCCAAATAATTTGAGTTTCTGCCAGAAAGAAATTACTCATTTCATATTTTAATTTGACTTTGTATACCCAATAAGGCACTAGTCTCTATCATTCCACTATTTAAAGTTTCATTCATTTTTCATATGAACACATTAGATTTAGCCTTGATATTGCTTATACAATTTATATCAAAATAAAACTCATTTATCCACTCCTATTTTCTAGTGTGGGTAAATTGCTTTAGGAAATGAACAAAGGTCAAGTCTGCTTTTTTCAAATAGGTATACCCGCCTAGGTCTAGCAGCACCTAAAGAGAAGAAGGTTCAAATCATTTGGCCTTATCTGTTACCCTAAAACGTTGTGAGAGCTTGGCAACCTCTTATGGTTCAAACCTGTGTTTTTGAGAGCTAACAAATTGGTGACTCCGTTGGGGAGTTAGGGAGTTATTGAAGGATATCCGGTTGAAGACTACCTTATAGTCACTGAAGAAAGATTCATAATTTGAAAGATTCGAAGTTTCAGAACAAGTGATTCCACTGGGGATACAATCAAGATATTTCATCTTTTCTCACTTTTAACAAAGTGAGTGGCAACTCTAACAAGAATATTGCATCAATTCAACATCAATGGTAGAAGATCCCAATACAAAGGAGGTCCTGCTGGAGGTCCTAGTAGCAATAGTAAGTGGACACATAAGGATGATAAGGTTGATAAGGGTAAGAAGGTAGTTGATGACATGTGCATAACGAATAAAGACAAAGAAACAAGACCACATTGTGAGACATATGACCGTTATGATACATGGAGAGATAATTCAAGTGCAGAACCTTGTACCCCTGAAGAACAAAGAAATCATTTTTATAATCCTTAGAAACAGGCAGAGTTCGATGCTAAACTCGAAGTTGAACGAATTAGATGTCAACAGGAATATGATCAAAGAATGGAGGGTAATCAAAGTGAGCCTATTGATCATGTAATTCCTCAAGAAAATTATGAGTTCTCAACTCATGAAGAAGTAGAAGCACAGTTTGAATTTCATAAACAAGAAGTAGAAAGAGAAAAAGTTGAACAAGAAAATATCCAAATGATAAAAGCAATCCAAGACTTCAAATTCCAGAAAGCCCAAATTGATGCTCAAACATCTAGTTTTTCAAAGTATATACCACCTCATAGGCAAGGAAATGATAATACAAGGCCTTCTGACCCATCAAAGGCTCCTTAGAATCATATGAGAAATCAATACAAGCAACCAAACCATCCACCGTATATTCCATCACAACATAAAAATGTACAACCACCTCATGGTCAACAATATATGCCATAGCTTCATACACAATACAACAATCCAACATACCAGTATCACCACGTGCATAACCCTCCCCCTCAGCAGTATACAACAATGATCAGACAATTTTATTTGACAGGGTTTCAATTATACCCTTACCCTATGGATAGCAGTTGGAGAAGTCTTGTTCCTAAGTTTATAGGGAGTAGTGCAATTACTGTTGAACATCATTTGAGGAATTTTAATGCTTTTATTCAGGACTTGGATATAGCATATGAGGTTGTTCATGATGTCACTCACTAAAGAAGCTAGGGATTGGTTCAATAGCCTACTAATAGCCTCTGTTGATTCTATCCAAGAATTTCAAGATTGATTTCTTGAATAGTATGGAAATCCATGTGCACAAGATGTTGTTTTACATGAACTAGTATGGATTCAAAAAAATCAGAATGAGTCAATTTATGATTTTAACCGAAGATTTAGCAAATTGCAAAATAAGATACCACCTGGGTCAAAGTTTCCAAACTCTGCAGCATTGAGTATTTATTTGAATACATTCAATTCAAAAATAGGGTATGAACTAAGAAACAGGTTTCCAAGAGATTTGGTTGAAGCCCAAAAGATAGCACTAACCATTGAAAACAATAGGAAAGTTGTTGGGATGATCAATAAGAGAGACAATCCTAGGGTTTCTCTGCAAGTCAATAATTACCAGTACAAACAGGAGAACACATATAGAAATGAGAGGCCTCGGTTACATGACATGCCCTACAATACAAATTGGAAGGATGGAAAACCTGTAATAGATAGACTTAGGAACAAAGAAACACCTGATCCATTAAGGAAGAAGGGAGCGTATATGGTCAATAGTAATCTTTGGTGTGAAAGTTGTGATGGGCCACATTCCCCAGACCACTGTGTTGTAGCCCAAGAAATGCAAGAAGAAGGGATGCTAGTGGGTAACAATGGAGAGAATCACACAGTGTACTTACCTCAAATACCTTTAACCCTGCTGAGGAGGAATATTCATCTTCAGAAGATGAAGGCTGTGAGTACGATGTTTCAAATCAAAGGTGCAATGTCCACATGGTTAAACAACAAGTTTTTTTCGATTCTGAAGAAAGTTATGGAGAACAATACTCTGTTGAGGTGCCTACTCAATGTGATATAAGGAGACCCACTGAAGAGGAAATAAAGAGGTTAACCATTGTTGCAGTTGAACAAGCAAAGAGCAAGTATTGGTTAAGAAATAGGATAGTGAATGAAAATGAAGGTGTTCCCAGGGGAATATTTATGAAAGATAGAGAAGTAACACCAAGAGTTTTGAAGAGAACAGAAAATGAGCAACATGATAAGAACGAACAAAGTCTTGTTCAAAAGGAAGAGGATAGAGAGTTATACAAAGAAAAGCATAAACCTGTCCAAAACGAAAAATTCAAAGGGGAAACATTAGAACAAAAGAAAACAGTTATGGCAGAGGGTTCTTCATTCGACTTTTCTCAAGCTTTATCTCAGGTAAAAATGTATGTTCCACTACTTGAGATGATGAGAATTAAGGAATATAGAGATAGTGCGATACAATTGATATCAAATGGAAACAAGAAAAGTGCAAATTCTGAAAATCAAATGGCCACTAAAGTATTTAATAAACAATAAAAGGTGACTGTCCCAGAAGTGTGTCTCTAAATGATGTATTGGTAAATTCCCCACAAGTTGAACCTTTTTTCACCACACTGCTTATAAGCAACAAACTGTTGAGGAATTGCACATGATAGACTCTGGCGCCGCAATCAATATCATGCCAGTTGGAGTTATGAAACAACTTGGCATGTGGGTAGATACTAATGAAGGGAAGTGTTATGCAATGGATAGCCGACCTATTCCAATAGTAGGTGTTATGAAAGATGTTGAAGTCAAACTAGCTACTTATCCTCATGCGGCCTACAATATAGATATAACTGTAATTGATAGCCCTCCTTAGTTTGGGATGCTTTTATCAAGACAGTGGATGGCAGCAGTTGGGGGAAACGTCCAATTTGATTTATCTTATGCAACAATTCCAGTGAATGGCCAGGAAGTTAAGTTGTACAGGGAACCGAGGATGAACCAAATTGTAGATTGTGTGCCTCAAAATCAAGTCAATTGCTTTTGTGATGTGGATCTTGGGAATTTTAAGATAGAACCAGCTCAGCCAGAATTAGTCAATGTTGATCCAATTGATAAGCATGTTGCAAAAAACAGTGATGGCGTGTGGAAAATGTACTTTGATGGAGCTTGCATCCAAGAAGGTAACGGAGCAGGAAGAGTGTTTGTTTCCCCTTAAGGAGTTACTTTTAAATATTCACTTTTTTTGGCATTTGAATGTATGAACAATATAGCAGAATATGAAGCTTTGTTAACAGGTTTGAATATGGTTGTAAAACATAAGATCAAGCTACTAGTTGTTCTAGGGGATTCTGAGCTAGTTGTTTCTCAGGTTAAATCAAAATATGCAACAAAACACAAAAGGTTGAAGCAATATAGGAATGTTGTATGCAACACAATTGAGTTGTTTGATACTTTCTCAATTGAGTGGATTGATAGGTCGAAGAACATAATGGCAGACTTTTTAGCCAATGTAGCACTAAGAAGAGATGACATCACATTGGCTGGAGTGTCTCAAATCGAGTTCAAAGCAAGACCCGTTGTGCCTGACAATATATATAGTTGGCAGCTTTTTAATGATGATATTGAGCTCCTGAAGTTTCTCCACTGTATAGATCAATATGAAGCTCAAGAATTTTATTTCAATGCCTTTGTTGAAGAGGTAGATGGAAAGCAGACAATGTTTGGTAAGGAGGTCTTACAGCTTAGAACTAATAAGCTTCCCAAAGGGCTAGTAGCATTGGAAAGGGTATATGATGGAAATGATCGGTCCCTCATGAAGCAAACACCAGTCAAGAGGGAGGATATTGAAGAGGTCAATTTAGGGACTGAACTAGCACCAAAAAATGTATACATTGGAAAGAAAATAAGCCTGACAATTCAAAGAATGTTGATTGCACTATAGAGAAAATATAAACATGTGTTCGCATGGTCTTATGAAGATCTCAAAGCATATAGGGAAGATTTGTTTCAACATGAAATCCCGTTGAAGCCAGATGCAAAGCCATTTAGGAAAAGACAAAGACCTATTAACCCAACATTGGAACCAAAAATGCAGGAGGAATTGGTAAAGCTTAGAGATGGGGGTATTATCAAACCAATCAGGCATTCAACATGGGTTTCAAACTTGGTTCCTATGAGGAAGAAGAACGGGGATATTAGATTATGTGTGGACTTCAGAAATCTAAACGTGGCATCTCTCAAGGATAATTATCCTCTGCCTAATATGGAGGTTGTACTTCAAAAAGTAACAGGGTGTGAGTTGTTATCTATGATGGATGGGTTCTCTGGTTACAACCAGGTCAAAGTCAAAGAATCTGAGCAGTACAAGACAGCTTTTACAACCCCATGGGGAACATATGTTTATGTAAGAATGCCATTCGGTCTAACAAATGTAGGTGCAACCTTTCAAAGAGCTATGGACGTAGCATTTGCAAACTTGATTAATACTATCATGGTGGTATATCAAGATGACCTTTACTGCTTATTCAAAAAGGGCTGAAGATCATGTAGAACATTTGGAAAAGGTATTTGTTAAAGCTTTAGAATATGGTATTAGTATGAACCCTAAAAATGTCATTTTGACTACAAGGCAACGCTATAGAAATGCAAAGGGTTTGTGGAGGCTATTATTCTACAAAGATGAGTAAACAAAAGACTTCGTGGCTAGTTATTATGGCCAAAATTTAATGATTCTTTTTATATGTAAGAAGATGTGAAGCATGAAGTTCTCGAGGAAAATGAAGTATCCTTTACCACTCAAACCTTTGCAGGTTGAAGCCCCTTTTCATCAGTGGGGAATTGATTTTATTGGGGAGATACAAGAGAAATCAAGTGGAGGACATAAGTGGATCCTAGTAGCTACTGATTACTTCACCAAATGGGTAGAGGCAGTCCCAACCAAGCAAGCAACAAGTAAAGTTGTGATCAATTTTTTAATGGATAACATTATTACCAATTTGGTACACCATTAATATTGATTAAGATAATGGGATGTTTCAGATCTGTGAGTTTAAAGATTTTTGTAGTACATATGGTATCAATGTTTCTTATGTGCTCCTTACCATCGTGCTAATGGTCAAGCAGAGTCTAGCAACAAAAGCCTTCTGAAAATCATAAGGAGAATGCTAGGTGGGAATAAAAAGGCTTGGGATTCAAAATTGAGGTTGGCTGTGTGGGCTAATAGGATAACTATGAAAAAGGCAATTGGAAATTCCCCATTTGAATTAGTATATGGAGCACAAGCTAGGATGCCTTTACAAAATTTGTTACCAATTTACAAATTTATCCTTCAGGAAGATATAGATATTCCAGAACCAATGGAGGAAAGAATGGAACAACTGGTAGAGCTTGATGAAGTAAGAAGAGTAGCTCAAAACCAGAATGTGAAATTGCAGGCACAAATGAAGTATTTATTTGATAAAAGGGAAAAAGATAGAAAATTTGAAGAAAATGATTTGGTGTTAATATGGAATGCAAGATGTCAAGAGAAGGGAAAACATGGGAAATTTGAAGCTTTTTGGTTGGGACCCTTTGTTGTTGTTGGCAAGAAAGGTGAAGATTCATATTATTTGCAAAACATGACTAGTGAAGAACAGGAGTTGCCTATACATGGGAAATTCCTGAAGCATTTTTTTTACCAATACAGAGGATTAAGGGTTTCCAGTGCATGGACAACTCTTAACAATCCTCTTAAAAATTCTTTTCCATGCACAGTATTTTAGGAAATAAAAGGAACAGGAATTTCCAGTACATGGACAATCCTGATTTTCCTTCTTTTAAAATAAATATTTCCATGTACAGTAGTATAGGGTCTTGTTCATCTCCATTTCCATTCATTCTATCCTGCTCACTAGTCCATCACCTTGAAGGTTTGGTCTGCTCACCCAGAAATTTGGATCCTTGCAATCATTTCACAATCATTCATCCCCAAATGGAGCCACTGTTAGAACTATAAAATTTTGAAAATTTTATGGTTGTCTGTACCCATAAGTTTCCTAAGAAGTCCATGCCATAAGCTCATGAACTTTCTTTGCGTAATAAATTTTCCCATATTTTGTCATGTGGTCCCATAGAATTTATCTAACCCTGAGTATTTCAATGTATAAATCATATCGGCAAGAGATGATATAGGTCTCACTGACCCATGAAGCATTTTATACTAATGTGTTTCTTTTGCAGTCTATCGGCAAAAGATCGGGAATGTTATACCAATATGATTTCGTTTGAGGATTCATATCGGCATGATGCAGTTCGAAGTCTCAACGACCAAAGGATCCTATCGGCAAGAAAATCTTAATTGGGATAAGTCATATCAAGCTTGTGTATGTCTTACCGATGAAGTACTAAAGTGAAATATCGGCAAGACAGGAGCAGTCAGAGTAACATCCTACAGCGTTCATTTGGTCTTACCGATAAGGCAAGGTGGGTTTCATCGGTGTCATCAGGATGAATTCAGGAAGTCTTTCCGACCCCCTATGTCACAGTGACAAGATTGTATAGCCTTAGCGAAATGTTTGGAGGGAGTATTCCTCGGTGAGACTTGCTTCATTGGCGAGAGCTAGGAAGGTCACACCAGGTGTTTTTCCATCGGCAAGAGAAACACTATGTCTTGGCGATCAAGATAGACGAAAAGAAATCTCGGCAAAACATGAAGTAATATGTGGAGCATTTGCCCGACTCACAATGTTACAGTGATAGGCTTCATCGATGAGAGTTACAGCGACATATTCAGGACCGAAGCAATAATTCTCAGGGAGATTCAAGACGTCGGTGTGACTACATGACACCATAGCGACATATGATCTATAGGCTATCGGTGAGACTCAAAACAGCTATGAGACTATGGGACTCCATAGCGATGTGTGATATATTGGTTGTCAGAGAGACTCAAGGCATCGGTGGAACTGCAAGACGTCTCAACGGGTGTTTAGTGAACGTTTGAAAAGGCCCAAATGAAATAACTACCCGAGATTTGGATATGAATGGACACAACTCTTCGTGATACTGATATATAAAACCCATTTTTCACATCGAATAGGGGAGAGGTCGAAAGAAAATACAGTAGATCAGAATGTTGAATTTTGAGACTATGATGCATGTTTAAAAACAATGTAGATTTCAATTGAATTTTTGATGTGATGACATTTTTCTAGTTTCAGTTGTTTGTTGTGTTAATTAAAAGTATTGTTGAAGTTGTCTCCAAGGTTGATGTTTTCTAATTGTTTAAACTGATATATCAAGGATATTTTTTAGTTTATCAGTGCACACTTGTTATATCTGTATGATTGGATTAATTGGTTCTTTCAAGGAAAGATTAAATCCTTTTAGTCAGTCATAGTAATTAGGAAATCTCATTTGGATCATTAAGAAGAACTTAGTAGTCACATCCTTGCATGTTTATACCAGTTATAAACTTAAAACCTACATGCCAAATAATTTGAGTTTATTCCAGAAAGAAGTTACTCATTTCATATTTTCATTTGACTCCGTATACCCAATAAGGCACTAGTCTCTATCATTCCACTATTTAGTTTCATTCATTTTTCATATGAACATATTAGATTTAGCCTTGATATTGCTTATACAATTTATACCAAAATAAAACTCATTTATCCACTCATATTTTCCAATGTGGGTAAATTGCTTTAGGAAATGAACAAAGGTCAAGTCTACTTTATTCAAATAGGTATACCCTCCTAAGTCTAGCAACACCTAAAGAGAAGAAGGTTCAAATCATTTGGCCTTGTCTGTTACCCTGAAACGTTGTGAGAGCTTGGAAACCTCTTGTGGTTCAAACCTGCGTTTTTGAGAGCTAACAAGTTCTTCAACTATATTGTTAAGATAGTCAATAATAATCTTAGAATCTCCCTCAACAATAACCTTCATGTACCCATTGTCTCTAAGATAACTGATTCCAACCCAAACAACATAGGCTTCAGCAAAATTATTCATTGTTATTCCCAGACCCTTGTTGTATCCAGCAAGATAAATTCCTCTATCATCATACTCCTCCCACTCCTACTAGCCCAGTATTTCCTTTTGAGCATTCATCAAAATTACATTTCACCCATCCCAGATCAGGGGGAATCCAAATAATACTTTTTCTTATGATCTATTTAGCCCAATTCACATTGTTAAGGTCATGGGAAATCTCCCATTGCTACTTTATTCTTAACTCTTGATAGGTAGGCCCTTGCTTAGACTGGGTGTACTTACATATTTCAATATTTTCTTGAATTTCTCTCCTTATAACCATGCATAGCTCCTTACTACTCTTGGAAACATTCCTAAAGACCCTATTGTTTCTTTCTTTCCACAAACCCCAAGTAAGAAACAAGGGAACCTATCCCCATAAATCAAGGATTATATTATGAGACTAAGGGCTCAAGCACCACCCTTCAACAAACATTTTAATTGAGGCAGGGAAAACCCATTCAACCTTAAGCATCTCTAGGAAAAAATCCCATACTTCTTGAGCATCAGAGAATTGAAAGAACAAATGCATAATAGTTTCTTCTTCTCTATTGTACAGAGATAACATTTATTGACTAAGTACCAGCCTCTTTTCTTAAGATTGTCAATTGTTAGAATCTTACCATGTATCACAGCCCACTAGAAACAATTAATTTTAGGGATGAGGTTCTTTTTCCAAGCCTTGTTCTAATTAAAGACTCCCATGTTAAGAGGTTGTGGATCCATAGCCTCATAGGTTGACTTAATAGAGAACCTCCCAGTAGTATTTTTGCCAAATTCCATTCATCTTCTTTAATTCTTGAAAAGAGGTCAGGATTCCCAATTAGACTGAATGACAAGTCCAAGGCAGCATCCCAATTCGGCTTTCTACCAGCCCTTAGAACAACATTATTCAAAAAAAAAATTGAAGTCAATCCATTTTGGTCTCAAACCATCCCAATCTAAATAGTTAGAGACCTTCTTACCAATTATTCTTTTTAATCTTATTTTGATTTGTTGAAGGCCATCTCTAGTAGATAAAGGAGCACATGAAGATCAGACATCCTTCCAAAAGTTAGTTCTAAGCCCATTTCCAATCCTTCCTTTCGCTCCTTTAGTCAAGGTTCCTCTAATTTTTAGTACATTGTTCCAAAAGATAGAACCATAAGGTAGCTCCTTTTTCATGAGAAAACAACAAGCCACCTTATTATTTAAATATTTAGCCCTTAGGATCTATACCCAGTCTTTTCCTCCATCCAAAAGAAACTAGCCCATTTTTGCCACTAGAGCTTTGTTGAACATTCTTATTCTTCTAATTCCCAAACCTCCTCTCTTTGGTTTACAAATAGTTTTCCACTTAATGAGTGTCATTCTTTTCCTTTCTTCCAGGTGCTACCACAATAGTGTGTCTCACTTTTGGTACATTTTTTTTTTCTTGAAATCATTTTTTACTAGAAAAGCTAATGATTTAAGTCTTGAGAGGTTCCATCTAAAGGGTTTTAATTGAAGAGGTATAGATAAGACCCCTTTAGATCAAACCCCCTTGGATAGAACCTGTCTAGTATTAAATCATACCCATAATGGAGTCTCTTTTGCACCTATCAAAATGTTGGAAAAAAACACTTTTTCTTTACCTTTTGAAGCATTAAATAACATCATTTAGAAATTACATTTTGTAATATTGTATACCTTAAAACGAGCTTTCCAACAACTATAGTGTTGATATGTTTTCCTTTTATCATGTATTCAATTTTCAATTTTTAATGAACATAGTTTTTCCTCCAAACATCAAGCTCTTTGTTCTATAGAGGTGGAAAAATAGTAAATCATTGTAAAAAAAAATTAAAAATACCCTTTCACTAGGTATTGATCTCCTTATTTCACCAAATAAAATAAAATTGGATTTTGATATATACACAACAAGTTAGGTTAGACGACACACATATGTCCAAATTATAGTTATAGTGACTTTAGAAATTAATTAAAAAAAATATGTAAGAAAAAATTATGAAAAAATATCCTTGCCCTAGACATCAATGTTGAGAATCTATATTTCAAAAATTAGAATTTTATCTATTATAGAAAAAAGTTATGTTGGACGACACAAACGTTACTTTCTGAAAAATGTTATTTTCTATTTAAAACTAGTTATTAAAGGAGATGTTGAAAGATTCATGATTTATTTTGGAAAAAAATAAAAATATATTTAGAATCTACATACAAATTTTCACAAATCACTAGTTTGCAGATCATCTTCAAATTCTCAACGCTTTAGCTTCTATATGTCTTAGAAGATGAAGATTTGGTTAAAAATATTGATGTAAATGTCCATCTTGGGCAAAAAGTGAGACACAATATTGTGATTTCACCCTTCCATACCTAACCATAGGAATCTCCTTTGAATCATTTCAATTTTCTCTACAACATAAGCAAGGATATTGAACAAAGAGAGGTAATAGATAGGAATATTTTTTAGGGAATCTTTTTAAAGTTGAATCTTCCCAACAAAGCTTAGAATTTTTGTTTTCCATCCATCCAATTTCTTTTGTATCTTCTCCACAATATAATTCTAGTAGTTGTTGTTGGGTTTTCTAGAGATTAAAGGTAGGCCCAAGTAAGTAGAAGGAAAGTACGCTTCCTGACACCCTAAGATATTTATAACTTTGTCTTTGACAATCTGACTAGTATTAAAGAAGTAGATTTTGCTTTTCTGATAATTAATGAATTGGTTAGATAACTTAGCATAGTGGTCAAGAATAATTTTCCATTATTTTTCTTTAACAATAGATGCCTCCCCCATAAGAATAGTATCATCTATGAACTGTTGATGTGAGGTAGGGGTAAAGAGGAAGCAACACAAAAACCTTTTAAGGTTTTGTTTGCAATTTGTTTCTGTATATTGAAGCCTAAAGCTTCAGCAACAATAACAAACAAGTAGGGTGATAATGGGTCTCCCTATCTCAAACCACAACCTGAAGAGAAAAAACCATTAGGAACCTCGTTAACCAGGACAAAGTACCTCAGAGTAGTGACACAAGATTTGATTAATTTGAGTAATTTATGATTGAAGCCAAATTTTTCAAGAACAACAAATAGAAAATTCCAAAAGACTTGATCATATGCTTTTGAGATGTCCAACTTTAGAACCATACCCTATTTTTTGTTGTGGTCCATAGAATGTAGCACCTCATGGGTATAAATGGTAGCATCCAATATTTGTCTTCCTTGGACAAATCCCTTCTTATTCATAGAAGTCATTTTATTCAAGACTACTTTCAACCTATTGACCATAATTTTAGAACAAATCTTATAAGTGGTGTTACACAAACTAATAGGTCTATAATCATTCATAGAAATAGTAGCATTATTCTTGGGGATAAGAGCTATAAAGGTGGTATTCATCTAATTCAAATGCTTTCCTGATCTGAAGAAATCCTTCACCGCATTAAATAAGTCTAGAGAGACTATGTCCCAATAGTCTTGGAAGAAACTTGGGGGAAATCCAATTGGTCCTGGTGCTTTAAAATCAACAAATGAGAAAATAGCCTCCTTAATTAACCTCCTTCATAGAAACAACCTTGGATAATTCTTTGAGATCCTGGTCCATAATAACATTGGGGATGACCTACAAAAATTCATTTAATTCAGAATTATCAACATTTTGCGGTTCAAGAAAATTTGAAAAGGAGACAGCCTCCCAAGCTATGTCCTCTTCACTATCAAGTCTTGTCTCATTAGAAGTAGTTAAAAATATGATCTTGTTTCCTCCTTTATGCTTCAAAGTTGATTGATGGAAAAACTTAGTGTTTTTGTCCCCTTCTCTTAACCACTGGATTCTTGATTTATGTTTCCAGAAAATTTCTTCCTTCTTGTTTATTTTATACCATTGAGTTCTCAACTCCCTTTCTTTGTTACAAATCTTATCATCCATAATTCCCAATTCCATTAGATCTTGGATCTCCTTAATTTTCAAGATTAAGTCTTTCTTAGTGATAAAAATGTTCCCAAATGAGCACTTGTTTCACCCCTTAACCTTTTCTTTGACCCTTTTCAACTTTTGAGTTAATCAAAACATGGGAGTGCCATCACATGGTAAGTTCCACCACTCTTCAACCACCAAAGATTTGAAGTTCAGGTGGAGCGACCACATTATTTCATATCTAAAAGGGTAAGGCCTTTTAGTCATTTTATCATCCCATTCCAGAAGGAGAGCACTATGATCTGAGCCTGTTCTTAGGAACGTGGTCAGAGAGAGATTTTGCAAGATATTCTAATTAGAGGAAACAAGAAACCTATCCAATTTGACTTGAATTAGGTGACTTCCCTACCTCAGATTTGAAAAAATAAAAAGAGATCCTATCAGAGGAATATTCATTAGCCCTATAGAGTTAAGGAAACCTAAAAGGTCCATCATACTATCAGAAAAATTAGTTAGGCCTCCACTTTTTTCTAATGGGTATAACAGGGAGTTAAAATCTCCTCCCAGCATCCACAAGTCATCTTTTCTATTGGTAATGATTCCATCCAGCATATTTTGTTGAACAATTTAGATAATTGAGAGGGGGGTGAATCATTTATCCAACAATAATTTTCTTTTCTTTAATTAATCTAGAGCAAACTTATACCAATCAGAAATTAGTCAAACATATATGAACATGAAAGCACATAACAACACCATGCACAATGAACACAAGAATTACGTGGAAACCTGAGAAGGGAAAAACCACGCAGAATAATAATTCTCAATTATAAAGCATTGGTTAAGGTGATTTTTACAAAGGCTCACTACCAAGTTGCTCACTGTCAGTGGAATCACTACCCAAATATAAAATAACATATTACAAAATAGTCTCACTGAAAAAAGTGAACTGATGAAATTGCATCTATATATGCATGGATTCAATTTCAATTAAGAGCACAACATCTGTTTGTAGCAAATATGATCAAGAAACTTCTACATAACTTCTTGGCACAAACTCTGCAAAATAGATTACTTCTTACTTCACACACTCTTATCTTCCTGCACACATCATACTCCACACTTATCATTTCATTGAATAAAAACAACCTTATACCATTCCATGCCATCATAATCTCCTAGGTCATCTAGACGCAATGTCTTCATAGTCTTCCAAGTCGGCCAAATACAATTTGAATTAGATCACCACAAAACATGTCAGCATGAAGAACAACCTTGAGATATTCAATAAGGCCTTACATGCTAGCACCAGACCCAAAATATAGGTCGCACATAAATATCTTCTTACCAGGTAACCAAGGGACCAAAAATAGATTATACATAAGATGGCATAATTTCCAAGAGATAGAAAACTTTGAATTATATGAAATATATTCCAGAGTTGATGAGAATGCAACAACCAAGACCAAATCTTGATTATCATCAATTTCAGTGTCAATTAGAGAACCACAATTTGACATACAAAAACTTGAAACATGCTACATGAAGTTACAGATAGCAAGGTTACCTGGAGTAAGCTTTAAACACAACAACCAACATCAAAATATTAGACTTCATCATACTGCATAAACTGAATTCAACAGATGTCCCAAAAAGAAGTACTATCATATTCGGATCAAGGATAGTATCCACACTATGTAACATTATAGCATACGATAGGATAGATTAAATATGTTCATCATCCGGAGCACATCCTTCCAGATCCAAGGTTTTGACATCAATGAAAACAATTCTAAATCATCTTTAACAACTTCTCAACAATCTCCCCCTTTGACATTGATGGCAAAACATAAAAAACTCAAAAACATAAAACTCCACAACTCCAACTCAAAAACTGCAAACTCCAAGAAAATCCAAGTACTCCCCCTTTGTCCAGCAACTTAATACCTTTTCTTCTTTTTTTCTCTTCATTTTTATCCCCCTTTTTTCCATCAAAGGAAAAGGGCCAAAATTCGAACATTCAAGAACTCCAGTAAAAATAACATTTTTCACATGAAATATTTTCTTGTACCTTTCTCTCACAATTGGAAGAATCTTCTTCCAAGCTAGCACCGAAGAATCCAATATGGCACTCATACTATCCAACATAGTCAACAACATAAATGAGGATGACTAGTCCTAAGATAGGCACTGTCATTCACAATCTTCTAAATCAGAAAGTATCCTAGAGAGATAATCCAACCAGACCTCAACAATTTCCTTGACCAACTAGAAAGTTCTAACCAAGTCTTCCCTCTGTCTGTGAACAATCAATAACTTCGCTTGCAACTCACCAAATTTTATTCTCTATTTTCCATCTTTTTCTTTGAATAAATCAAAACTCTTTCCAATATTATTCATCTCAAATTCAATAGCTTCAATTCTTCTTCTAAAATTATCAATAGTAGTAGGACACCAGAGACAATACCTGTAGATGTCAGACATCTCCTTAATGCATTATTTTGCCTCACCAATGTGTTTCAATAGCTTGTGTTTAGCTTTGACACATCTTCTCTTAATCATAGCTTTGAACTTATGTCCTTCAGGTCCTTCCAGCAACATCCTTTCTTCAACAACTTCTACTAGATTATCAGGTAACAAGCCAAAAACATCTAAAATAGTAATACCATTTTTGAGTAGATAATCAACCAAAACATCATCAATTTTAAGCCTTTTGATTAGAGAGATGGCACACCACATTTCACCAACCTTCTTCATATCCCCTTCATCTAACACCGACTAAATATCATCTAAATCGACAAAATCATATCCAAGCAGAGGACTCTTCTTTGTTCTCCTTTTCTTCCGAGATAATGATGACATCTTCTATGTTAACTTTCCTCTTTTTACGTTCCAGATGGGAACCACCAATAACAACTTCCAACTCCTTACCGAAGGAGGAACCCTCCTCAAACTAACTGGACACTATCACATCGAAGCACAAATTCATCTACAAGGATGAGAAATAGACTTTGCATGCACTTGCTTTATCTTCCATACATTCCAAATACTTGTAGACTTGATTTCTAACAGGGATTCCATACTTCCAATTAACAATCTCCTTTGCTAGTAGCAAACTCAAAAAGTAAAATACCAAACATATGAGCAGAGATCCAAAATGGAAAGGATAGCTCTTAACCAAGGGCATTTTGATATTCTCAATTAGGTTTTCCATTATTAGGATACACAAATTGAACTGCTTATTTTCCTTCACCATCATGTGTGCAAGATATATAGCAAGAGCCGAAGTAGAACCCTCGTGATTTCTGAAGTAGATTTTATAAGAGATGTCGTAAGCAACATACCTTACTGTAGGATCAACAATGGTGTTTATTAGTAGAGCTCGAGGGTCTTTTTCGATACCAGTATGTTCCTCCACGTCTTTGTATTTCATCGTTTTCTTCCCAAGGAGGTCACCAACACTGCACAAACTAGTAATAGCTTCAATGGATTCGTTCATGATTGGATAGGGTTTGTCCAAAACAATGCTGCCATCCTTGAATCGACTCAATAGGAACAAGATAGATTCTTTGTCTACAACCCAGGGAAATTCTCCCCATAGATCCATACCCAGAGTATTTACACTCTACAATTCATCTGTCTTCAACCCTAGTTCCATTTCCTTCATCTTTCGATGATCAAACTCATCCAACTCAACTCCCTTCAGCCTTAGTGGAATACTACCACTCAATCCTGTGTTAACAAATTCCATTGTTGCACTTATCTTTTTCAAACTCTTTATTGCTCAATGAAACTTCTTCTTCTCCTTTGCAACTATGAGAAATTATTTTGAAAACTCCCACCTTTTATTCTTAATTACTCATAATGATTTCATTTCCAACAATGCACATTGATGATGCCATCAATTGTACTTCACTTTTCGATCAGTCAAATTAAGTTTCATCATTTATCATCAACCAGATCAAACTTAATCATATTAAAAATCACTTCAATATTACTTCGAAGAGGGGGAATCAATAGGATATGTAATGCAAAACTCCCCCTGAGCCAAGGAAGATTGGCTTAGATACCGGTAGGGTATGTACCAAGATTTGGTACCACATAAGTGTTCTCCACACTTGTTTCCTTCTTCCGCCAAACCGCGATCGTCTTCTTCTTAGATTCATTTAATTCTGCAACCTTCTTTTTGTTCTCAGGCTTTTCTGGAGAAACATATCTGCATGTGTTAGCATAATTTTTGGGTCGATTGCACTTGTAACATCTTTGTCCTGACTTAGCTAAGTGAACCCTAGGTCTGCACTGATCAGCTTTATGACCATAACCATAGCATAAATAGCAATAACAATGAAAGAGATTGTCCATTCCATTCCTTCTAGGAAAATTAGATAACTGACTTCTACAATGAATTGCTTTGTGACAAAACTTGTGACAATTAAAGCATTGAGTACTTGGTTCCATCTTGCTTCTGCATTCTACAACCTTATGTCCAAAATCTTTACATAGAAAATAGTGACCATTGAATGATAAGTACCTTTGAACATTTGGTTGCCTAACCAGAGATCTTTTATGTGTTCTATAATTCTAGAACTTGCTTGTTACACCAAATTTTACTTCAGCTTCAATTGCTTTGTCTTCACCCTTAGTGTCCTAATTTGAGCTTTCACTGAAGAAGCCAAGTCCTCCCTTATCCTTGTGAATTTTCTGTAGGTACAAAAGTTGATCCAGAATCATGCTACTTTCACATACTCTTGCTTATGGATTTATCCTTCTTAATTCTTGATCTTAACTTCTCGTTTTCTTCATATTTTTGTTTGATAGTGTCTTTGAGATTTTCTTTCTAGTCGTCTTCCATTCTTACATTTTTTGTTTGATAGTATCTTTGATATTTTCTTCAATCTTCTTGCATTCATCCAATTGCTACTTTAAATTCACAATACTTTCTTTTGACTCCTTTAATTCTTGGCTAACCTCTTTGTGTCTTGCTTTGAATTTCTAAATTTTCTCCCTTAGCTTTGCAATACAATCATTTGCCTCCTTGATATTTTCTTTCAATTCTTCATTTTCAAATTCCATGCTTTACATATCATCTAACATTATCTTCAGTTCTTCCTCAAAGTGATAAGCTCCCACCATATGTTCAAATTTCCAAGATCTCCCTCAAGAGGTTAATCTCTATCTGCAAGGGACCAAGCTCTAATACCAATTTTTGAACAGTACGGATAACTGAGAGGGGGGTGAATTGGTTATCAGGACTATTCAACAATAATTTTATTTTCTTTAATTAATCCAAAGCAGACTTATACCTATCAAAAATTAGTCAAACAAATATGAACATGAAAGCACATAACAACACCATGCACAATGAACACCAAAATTATGTGGAAACCCAAGAAGGGAAAACCCATGGAGAATAATAATTCTCAATTATAAAGCACCAGTTAAGATGATTTTTACAAAGGCTCACTACCAAGTTTCTCACTACAGGATGGCTCACTGTTGGTGGGCTCACTACCCAAATACAAAACAATAGATTGCAAAATAGTCTCATTGACAAAAGTGAACTAATGAAATTGCATCTATATATGCATTGATTCAGTTCTAGTCAAGAGCACAACATCTGTCTGTAGCAGATCTGATCAAGAAACTTCTGCATAACTTCTTCGCACAAACTCTAAAAAATAGACTACTTCCTTCACACACTCTTATCTTCTCGCACACATCATACTCCACAC
>VDFB02005048.1:0-22200 GCA_007258455.2 Sequoia sempervirens
TAGGAAGGGCCTCCATCACCAACATTATACAATAGTGAGAGTCACAATTGACGTAGGGGTTGATTATGGACATGATGTTCATTTTAGATTATTTGTATGAGACATGATGATGTGTATTTTTTAAACACATTATATATATGATGATTCATTTTGTGTAGTTCCCACTTCTATTCATTTGGTGTGATGGATATCATTTAATTATGCATATTTTTATGATGGACATATTTGTGTTTTTGGAATTACAAAATTGTGATTGGCATATACTCCTAGATTGTGATGGAGATGAACATGTTAGTTATGTGTATATTAATTAATTGAAGTATTAAAGGGTAGATGGTTGGAAACAAAAAGGGTGAATAATTATTTGTTTGTGAATATTTTTTCCATAATGCTTTGTGTTTTTATAATAATTGCGTACCAATTATCTTGTGGAGGTTTCTAAATTTATTGAGTAAATTTTTTATATCACATGATAAGATGCACCAAATTTTGAGGAATCATGATGATGTTATACCACATGCATGAAGGATTGAATCATGAATCTAAACATAAATAACAAAATGCCTCAATAAACACATTGTTAAGACATAACATGACATAATTGACCATGAAAACCTTGGTGTAATATGTTGTGGATTAAAACATGTATGTAGAATTAAAATAAACAATCAAGCAATAAAAGCAACCAAAAAAGTAAATAGAGATTTTCCTCTTGAAAAAATGGAAAACCAAGTTAATAAGTGTCATGATAGTGATAGTGATGTATGGGGAAATGATATATCCTGGAAATGGATGATAGTATGACTAATATGAATCTAAACAAGGACTTTATCAAGACTAAATATAAGCTATTATGTGAGTTTATTGGTTATGTTTTAAAAAAAAAATAAATTTATAAGCTTGATGTGAATAAAAAATGAAGCTATGCCAATAGTTTCTAGGTTTTGTTTGTGATTATATGCATTGACCTCTAGGGATTATGTGAAAGAAAGAAGCACATCACATAATTCACCAAAGTTCATATAAGAGATGATCAAGATGATTTCCTAAAACACAATCCAATACTTTAGTCAATAATTTTACAAGGTTAAATGGGACGTGGGTTAATAGATGCAACATGATTATGATATAATAGAAAATAAAAAAAATATGTAATGGATGGGAAGGCATACAAAAAATTCACCACCAACAATTCACTGACTGGAAATTCACCACCAATAATTCACCTTGGGAAAATTCACCGCCATGACAATTCACTGAGCGAAAAATTAATTGCATGAATTTTTGGCGGTTAATTTTCCACGATGGTGAATTGCTGGTGGTTATGAATTTTCCTGCAGTGAATTTTCCGTTGGTGAATTGTTGACGATGAATTTTCCTAAAGCCGGATGGGAAGTGTGCATCTGATATGCCCCCAAGTGTAAAGGTTACATATAGATAATATATTGTAGGTGTTACACATGATTCTTTTAAACAAATTTTCATCAAGGTAGTTTCCCAAGGTACCATAGAAATGGTCTTCACCAAAGGGAAATTTTTATTTAATTAAGAATTTAAGGAAATTGATGAATGATTAAATGTAAATTTAGATATTTAGATGATGAAACGTAAACACCAACCAACTGGCTCAAAATCCCTTTCTTTCATAAATTTTTTGTTGTCTTTGATTTTATTTTAGGACAAGATTTACTAATCTCAAATTCTCTAGTTTTTATGTGCTTATTGTAGCTTCCATGTAGCCAAGTTTGGTATTCCTTCAAATGGTTTAGTGCATTCAATATTCTCTCATTAATGATTTCTAGTTCATGGAGGTGTGTGAATCACTAGTCATCACCATCAATGAGATCTTGTAAATAAACATGTAAGGATGATAACTCAATCTTAATTGGGAAGATTAATTCAACTCTAAAGAAGAGGGAATAAGGAGTAGCTCCTATAGACCGTGTATGTATATGAGTATGATAAGCCCATAGAGCATGATAGATTTGAAGGTTTCAATTGTGGATGATATCATTGATAATATTTTTAAGGATCTTGATGAAGGTTTTATTAGATTCCTTAGATTTTCATTACCTTGTGAATAATAGGGGTAGACTATTGATGCTTTATGTGGAACTTTTCACAATGGGTTTATACTTCATGATTTTTGGACTTCCCATTAATTATAATAATTGTAAAAAGTATACCATAATGAAAAATGATATGGTTTAGAATGAATTTGGATATTTCTTAGCCACTAACATAAGTTAGAGGAACTTATTTGACCCACTTAGTGAATTATTATGTCTCATTCTTAATCTTCTTATGGCCAATGAAGGTAGATGGATTTATTTTACCAATGAGATCAAGTTAGTGGGTAGAAAGCATCCACATAGTTGTGATTATCTATAGAGATTGAAATGGTTTATGAATTAGATCTCCATGTTTCTAGCATGATATACACTTTTTGATGTACTAGTATGATTGATGATGGGCCATTATTATTCTATCCTTAAGATATATTTGTTTAGGATCATGCCAGTTGTGTGCACTCCATAGATGTCATCATGAATTTATTTAATCACAAATTTAGCTTTGTCCATATTATAAACATTGATAAAATTCCATCATAACCCCTATGATAGAACATTCCACCTAAGAGGGTGAAAACTATGTGCATTGGAGAAAGGATCTATGTTGGTTAAATGAAAAATTAGATGGAAGGGTATGATTGTGAAGGTAAGTGTAAATATGATGATAACATAGGAAATTGGGACCAATGATCTCACATACCATTTATGATTCTAGGACATAATATGTTTGGATTAAAATATATTCAACCAATAATTGACATTCCTAAACATTTATGGCTATTAAAGGAGAGAACCAATGGTTGCCATTATATTAATTTCTTTATTTTTTAGATGAGGAACATCCTCAAATTGAATCATATGTATAAAATATTTCTTAAAACTACCAAACATTCTTTTGTAAGGGATGATATTGTCATATTTTATTTGGTATTTACCATTGACCTACTTGACGATTAGTTGGGAACTACAAAAAAATGTAGATATTATTTATTTCATTTAACTATTATATTAACACTTGAAACAAGGGTTTCAAGTTAAAAAATATTATGAGTGCATGGGAACCTAATTTTGAATGCCTTAATTATAAATTCACCAAGTGGCATAAGGAACAAGATACCTAACCCTAAGCCATGAGTGTCAAAGGATCCATCAAAGTAGATTGTCTATTTAGGTGATTCTTTAAGAGTTAGAATAGATTCATCTAAAAATTTGATGGTTAATGGTTGAGTGTCTACTAATGGTTATTCTACTATCTAATATTCTACTACCAATCCTTTTATGGAATTTTGATAAACATAATAAATATCAAACTCACTAAGCATCATAACCCACCTAGTAATTCTCTTATTAGGGATGATTTTCATGAAAGGTACTTAAGAGGGTCAATTTTTACAATGATTGCAATTTAATGGTTGAGCATGTAGTGCCTTAATTAATAAGATACAAATATGATATCCAAACATTCCCTCCCCATAGGTATATAATTAGATCCATATCCCACAAGGGTCTTTCTTATATAAAAGACATTTTTCTCTCCTTAATGTTCATCTTGTTCTAGAAGGGATACCTAAGCAACTTATATTATTGAAATATAAAGTAATAAAGGTTTATTTGGTATAGGTTCCATGGTAATTGGTGAATAGGTAAGGTGTTTCTTAAGTTGATCAAAATACTATTGGTAAAACTCATCTCAATGATAGTTCACATTTTTCTCTAGGAGATGTACAAACGATTGACATTTATTTACAAGTTGATTAATGAATTTGTGTATGGTATAGATCTTTCCTTAGATATTATGGAGTTGTTTAAGGTTATGTGTTGGAGGAACATCTATGATTGATTTGAACTTGTTGGGATTCACTTCTATACCTCTTTTAGAGATGATTAAGCCCAATAGTTTTCCTAATGTTACTCCAAACACACTTCTTAGGATTAAAGTGAACCTTATATGATCTTAATATTTTAAAGATGTGTTGGAGGACTTTAGGACTTGTTATAATTTATTTTTTTCTTACATAATAGGTCATCCAAAAAGTCTTCAATAATATTGTGAAATATATCATAAAATATTACTGCAATTGCTTGTTGGTAGGTCAAGTGACATTCTTCAAAATAAAAGGCATGAATTGAGAGTAGAATGCTATCTAGGGAGTGATGAGAGTTATTTAGTGTTGGTCATCACATATTATTTGAATTGGATTATAGAAAAAAATATTCATGAGCATCAACATTTCATTTCTAATGGTAAGATTGAGTATTGCATCAATAATTTAGGCAAGGAAAATCATCCTTTAAGCATGCCTTGTTAAGGTCACAAAAGTTTGTACATACATGAATGCTTTGGTTTTCTTTCTCATTGGGACAAAGTTTAAGATCCAGCCTAAATAGTTGATTGGTTGATTCTTCTTTAACAAGGAGGGGTATCTTGGGATGCATTTTTCTCAAATTCTATTTTACTAACGTGGCATTAGGGTGCACAACAAGATGATGAACTAATAGTGATGGATATAACCTAGATAAGATAGCATATGATCAATAAAATGTTTTTGTGAACTCCTTGAGTATAGTAGCAATAATCTCCTCTTTAGGATCCACATTTTTTATAATTTGGGTGATATTTTGATTTTCTCTATGCCAAAATTGATTTTCATAGCTTGTTCAACCAATGATGTAGATCTATTTTATAATTGAATAGATTCCAAGGTAAAGTTGACCTCCTTTACTAGTGGCAAGCCAAAAGGGTTTTCACTAATGAGTGTCTTCATTTTCTTTTTTTCTTTTTTTCACCTTTTTATTTTGTTTTTCTTACTTTTTTATTTTATTTTATTATTTTTTAGGCTAAGGAACATTTCTTATTCCACAAAGTATGAAAATGTATCAATATTGATCAAAAACTCATTCTTATAATCTCTTGGTGGGATATTTGTTAGGCTAGGTGACATTTACCTTGCAGTCCTAACTCATTTTTATGTCTCCACATTTCTTGGAAAGTGTCCTAGGGGACATGAAATAAATGTATTTAATTTTGGAATTATTTTAATTATATTTTTGAGAGGAAATTTAATGTTGATGGAGGTTACATATTACTAGAGGACATAATTATCCCTCCTAGGAGTTCACATTGAGAATGTGAAGGGTTTTGAGTGGGGTGCCAAGTTTGGAGGGAAATAAGTGTCCATTGGTTCTCCAATTGGAAGTTGAACAATCATCAGAGCATCCTGAATGCCAAAATTTGAAGAGGCTATGGGTTAGGCACCCATGTTGAAGCCTTGTACACATTAATTAATTTATTATCATGACTCTTGGTTTTCCAAGGAAGGGGCATGGGTTTTTTGCAAGTGGTTTTGGTACCTCTTTTTTCGATTTACCAACTGTGGTTTTACCTCCCACAAGTTCTATAAATTGGAGCCTTGAGATGGTAGTATCATTGTGTGTTATTTATAGGTGTATGGAAGCATCCGGGTTGTAGGAGATCAGAAAGGAATTGTATTGTGGTGTATCTCTCTTGTGAAGATAAATTATATACTTTCCCTCTTTTCTTGTTTGGATTTTTTTTCCCAAAAGGGTTTATCCATGTAAATTTGGTGTCGTATATGTTTGTTGATTTTTGTATTATGGTGAATGTGCAATCACATACATATAATTAGATTTGGTAATCTTGTTTTCATATTTTAATACACATACATAAGTTAATATTTTTAGCTTAGTTCCACCTTATTTTCAATATTTGGTATTAGAGCTAATGGTTATGTTTAGAAGGGGATGCCTTTCTCTTAATTGTTGGAGGTTTTTTTACTGTAGTAGGAGATTTTATTTTTGTTGTTTATCGTAGATTTGTGAAGAATATTGTATACCATGGCTTCTACCTCTCACCATGATATTGAGAAGTTCAATGGAATGACCCATGAGACGTTGAAATTAAAGATGGAGGATATCCTTGAAGAGAGAGAGATTAGTGGTTGTCAATTTCACAAGCAAGTAAACTAGTTGCAATGAGTGATGAAGATTGGAAAAAATTAGACAAGAAGGCATGATGAACCATTTGGTTGTGTCTTACAAATTCCATATTTTTGAATGTCTCCACCGAAGACACTGCATATAAGTTGTGGAAAAGGATAGGTGATATATATCAAACTAAAAGTTTTTCTAACTAGTTATTTCTCAAAAGAAGATTATATTCTTTAAAAATGAAATATGGTGAATCTATAGTGGATCATTTAAATGATTTTAATATGATTATAAGTCAACTTACATCCATAGATGTTAAAATTGAAGATGAAGATAAATGTATCTTGTTTCTTTGTTCTTCGCCTGAATCTTGGGAAAATTTAGTTATTGCAATAAGTAGTGGTAATCCAGAACCAAAGATGGACTCCATGATCTCCATACTTCTTTCAGAGGAGATGAGGATAAAGTCCATGAATGTTAGCTCCAAAGATGCCTTGCATGTGCGGGGTAGGTACAAAGAGAAAGGGCTTAAAGGGGATAATAAGAGGGATAAGTGTAAAGGACATTCTAAAAACCCTAGAAAGAGCAGAGTAAAGTGTTGGAATTATGATAAAAGAGGGCATGTGAAGAAGGAATGTAGGAATGAGAAAAATAATTTTGATTTCTCTATAGAAAATTCCTTCGATAATTATTTTGATGTTTTGTTTATTTCATCTAACACTACTAATGATGATGTTTGACTTACGGATTCGGGTTGCTCCTACCACATGACTCTTCACAAGGAGTGAGTTAATAATTAAAAAGAATATGATAGAGGAGAATTTTTCCTTGGTTATAATAGCACAAAGAGGGTTGTTGGTAAGGGAAAGGTAAAGTTGTGTTTCAGTGGTGAGAGGATTAAAACTATTGATAATGTTTTGTATATTTAAGGACTTGCAATAAATTTAATTTTAGTGTCCAAATTGAATGATTTTGGAATGCATGTGACATTCAATAAGTTTGGTGATAGGTAAAGGATCTTAGATAAAGACTTCATTTAGGCTAAATACCTCTACTTTAAGTAATTCTGGCAATATAACTAACACTGAAAATATATTAATATTTTGGCACCATAGATTGGGTCACAAGGTGAAAAAGGAGTTAAGAATATCCTAAACAAAAATTTGGTTGATGGTATTTTTGATTATTTTGTTGGTAAAAGTATTTTTTGTGAACATTGTGTGTTTGGACAACAAATAGATCATCATTTTCCAGTGCAACTAATAAGGCAAAGATAATTGGTGTAAGAGTATTACAATGAAAACTTTTAAATAAGTATACAAATTTATTTATTTTTTTTACAACAATTGATACCCATAAAAGATTATGTGAGTTTTTTAAAATCAACAATAAGAAAATCAATAAAACATAAAGTTGCAACACACAAATTCGGATGTATGAGGAGAAACTCTTTTGGTAAATACAATACCATTAAAGAGAGGCTTAAGAATGTATTAATATTTTATAATATAATACAAATACAACACTCTAACTCCTTTCAATCTAACAATATTTTGATAGCACTTGTTTACCCATGAAATAACATAATGAAACCACTATCTCTTACCTCCTATTTATAGAGAAATGAGAGAGGAATACCACAAATAATTTTTCAAAACAATGTAGCATAAAACCATGGTTAAATGGAAAAAATCTCATATCTAAAACAAAAAGGATCTTCTAAGAATAGTAAATGTAACTCCCAAAATAGCAACAAATAGAAAAATAACCTTTATAATAATAATATATGGCATGCTTGAATTTTAGCTCATCTTAATGGAAAATATCCCAATGTTGTCATAAATATTCACCACCAAACTCATATAAGATCCACCAACAACATGCAAGATGTTCCAATTCTCAACTATCACACCCAAGTTAAGCAATATGCTAAAAAGGGTATTGTAACCGTATTTACCAATCATGCCTCCTTCATGAATACCATTACAACTAATATTCCAAGTCAACATGAAGAATAATAATAAAATAATAATATCTCTCAATATCATGGGTGTTCAAGAACCCATTCCAAGGTTATTGGAGATGCATAAAATAATAACATTAGAATCATAATTAAATACCACACTATCCTTACAACATGTTATAAATAAAACTATGACAAAATGTGATAGATATTTTTGCTAAGGAGCCTACCAAACAAAGTGATAAGTATTATTACAAAGGATCCTACAACAAAAATTAATGAATGTAAAAATTGTACACCAATCATAGTTGTAAAGGAACATGCATAAAGAATAGATTCAAAGGAGATATCTAACCATGAGATAGTTATTGTAATCATAATAATTAAATAACTATAGTGATATTAAATAACCCCTCTAATTGGTTGTATACAAGGAATACAAAGAATTGAAAGAGAGAGAAAAATGTATGGTCATGTAAATTGTAATAGCATATAACAAGTGTCCCAAATATCATTATGTAACATCCATATGAAAATATAATTAAGATGGGAAAATAAAATGATATGTGATAAGGGGAAACAATATGCCTCCTAATGTTTCCCTCAATATTGAGGACAATAATGAAGGCACTATATAATATCATGTACACATAGATAAGTGTTGTAACATGTAAGTATGATAAAAAAGTGTGTGAGATAAAAGATGTATGTATGATAAGCATAGGTTATGAGAAACATCAAAGTGATCCTAATGCTGAGGAGAATGATCAATCATAATAGCCAAGATGATAGATAAAAATATGTAAGAATAGATATGCATTATGTAAGATGTCATCATGGAAGAAAAAAAATGGTTCATTTGAGATATAAACACGTTTAAAAATAATATAAGAATGAAAGCATGCTATTAAAGCATAATATAATCATTCAATCATGAGATGTAAGCATAATCATCATCAAATATGACAAGATAAGTAACACATTGGGGATACCTATCAAGTGAGGAAAATATAATTTTCATAGATCATGGATAAAATAACATGGTAAAGACATAGCAACATGTGAAAGATATACAAGAAAGGAAAAAATATATATTTAAAGTAAAATTGGGATAAACATATAAAAAATAAAAATCTTATGTCACGAGATAGTAAGAAGCATGGGCATAATAAACATAGCTCAACAAAAAAAGGCTAAAGTAAAAATAAAAAACAAAACCATATTTCATCAACATATAAAGTAGTACAAATATATTTGAGATCTAGATTATATTTTTATATTTTTATTTTCTTACCCATTGATCTTATTTCCTTGAAAGTGGCTCCACTTGTAAATTTTTAACTTTTTTAGCACTTATATCTTTGATTGGCACCCAATTTTGAGGACCATTTGAATTTATGATGCAACTTTATATCTTTTATTTATAGTTCATTTATTCTTATAGATTATTTTCTTGGTACATATGAGGCAATTGTTCATTTTTATTATTTGTAGGCCCACTTGTATGAATAGGATGTGCTTGTTGTGGTGCTTTAGCCCTCATATCTTCTTGAAGTGATTTATAATATGAAGGGAAGTATTTAACCTTTATTTTTATGAATATGATGATTGAATACAAGAATTCCTTTGTGCATATATTAAATTTACAAGTTGGATCAATAAATAATCATCAAATGATTTACCACATACATAATCACAATAAATAATCATCAAATGATTTACCACATACATAATCACACACATACAATGGCCCATAATTAGTATTATAAAGAATCTCATCATGTGAAAAAGTAATTGAATGACATAGAAGAAGAAGAATTCCCTCTATAATGCACTATAATTAGAAGATGATCCTCACATTCATGTAACTCAATATGCTCATCACTAACATCATGCTCAAATATTTCATCATCATACTCAAATAAATATACATTATTCTATTGATCATGAGAAGGAAAGTGATTAGTATAAATATTTAAATTATGATTAGGAGAATCCATTTAATGATTACCTCCATCGTCAACACCTTTCACATGAATCTTATTCTTATCAATCATGTCTTGTATCTTATATTTCAAAGCTATGAAAGGTTGGGTATTTCCCATTAACTGTATGATAATTACAAATTACATTCACATCATATTTTTTAGGCATAACATTAGATACATCCAATGGTATAATAGGTTTAAGTGTGATCATACTTACAATAAGGAATATTTGAAGCAAATAATTCAAAGGTTCATGTAATATTTTTAAAACTTTAAAATTTTGTGGTTTAAATGTAAGAACATTTGTAGTAGTGGCATGATGATTATTAGGGCTTTTCTCTTCATTTTTAACTATCCTTTAGGAAACAATTTTTATTTTGAAACATAAAAGCATAGAAAGATGTAGTTTAATGCCATGTGAAGATCCAAACTTAATTGTATTTGTTGCTAACAAATTTAACTCATAGTTCCACACATAAATTCATAAATGAAGCATATCATTTTTAAGATGTTAAAAATTTGTTAATAGTGGGAAATAATCCCTTAATAAATATCTTTAAATATTGTCATTAAGAATTGAATGTTGCATTTTAGCTCACAATAATTAAAATTGTATGATAATTATGTATACACTAATTATATTCTTATTGGAAAGCAAAAAAATAGAAAATAGTAAACTTCAATCCAAAAAAATTGACTCACAAAGGTATTGGCTAACTTTCTAAAAATTGAATGAATAGTGTTGGTGTAAATAAAGTCTTGTAACTAGTTAATTCATTACCAGGGGACTTATTTACATGTTAAGTTTACTTAGGTCCTAGGAATGAATCTTTCTAGAAGGTGTTGGTTGTCATTAGTTTTTATCTTTTATTTTGGCTTGTCATAATCCTATGACATCTTGTATCTCACCTTGGCTATATAACCAAGGGGTTTCTACTACATTTTTCATATCATTGAATCATATTGATAAGAATATTGTTTATTCTTATCACATTCTATTCTCTCTCTTTGTGCTTTCCATTTGGTCTCAAGATTTTGGCAGCCATGGCCAATTCTAACATGGTATCAGAGCGGGTTGGGTGCCATTAGATAGTATTTTTTCTGAAGAGAGTTGGTAAATCTTGAAAAAGTTTAGTATGCTCTTCTCTTGCATCATAGGATGATGTGGAGAATCAGAAAAACTTGACAGGAATACCAGATTCTTGGGGGGGTTCCATTTTTGGCTCTTTATTGCAAGTTTATATTGGAGCTTGTTGGTGCAAATTGAAGCTCACCATTGAGTTCAAGAGGTTCGAGATAGTCGATTTTTCCTTTTGTTTCATCCAAATCGGACTTATGAGGCCAAATCTATGAGGGTTTGAAGCTGAAGAGTGGTTGCCAAATCTAGAAGGTAGCTACAATTTTGGAGCATTTTGGGTCAAATCTGACCCTGCCATCGCATCTAGAAGGGCCAAAAAC
This sequence comes from Sequoia sempervirens, assembly GCA_007258455.2. NCBI lineage: Eukaryota > Viridiplantae > Streptophyta > Pinopsida > Cupressales > Cupressaceae > Sequoia > Sequoia sempervirens. The sequence continues at coordinate 11,430 of VDFB02005048.1, forward strand.
CCTAAGATTGACTATCAAATTGTCGAATTTGAAGCAGTTGTCCCCTGAGGAAATTTTTTTTTTACCAAGGAGCCGTACGACCCCCTAGGTCGTCATAATTGTCGATGGTACGATTTTAAAAATAAAATATTTTATTTTTTTAGAAAAAATGGAAAAATACCAATCAAATTATTTTTGTAAAAGTTTGTATTGTAAAAATAAAAATAAAAAAACAAAAGAATTTTTTTTTGTGGTTTTTTGTGTTACAGGATCATACCCTACTACACAGGGTATTGTGTACCCACAACATGGTATGGAACCCGACCCCTTGCACTTGCAGACCCACTACTGGCTGGTCAGGTTTCATCTCTCACAAACTCCCATATTAATTGACGACTGATTTTTAAAATACCAACATTCATAAATTCAAGCGGTCATCCTTATTCAAAAACCAAAGAAGTCTTAAAAAGTAGTGGTCATAAACATTTAAATCTAGTAGAGACAAAAAGAAATTGGTGGTATAGTCGAATATTCCATCCTAGTAAAGATTCGTCCAAATCGTCGATCAATAGAATATTCCCGTTTGTAGAATATTCTCTGTAATATTCCAGATCAGGTGAAAATTTCAAGCAGAGGGGTGAATTTTCTGTTGATAGGTGGTAGCATGTCAAATTTAAGCCCATTTTTTTTTGGCGTCAACCCTGCATCAGTAGTCTAAATTCCCCTCCCCCCCCCTCACCATTGGACTTTTTGATTTTGTGTCCAACTTCAAAGGCCTATAACTTGCTCATTTTAACTCCTTTTTTCAAGCATTTTTTTTTATTTGGGCTAATTTTTTGCGCTCTTCATAGTGGTGCAATAATATTTTTGTTTTGGTGTCTGGTTTTTCCAGAATTTGCAAATTCTCATAGGTGTTGCTACTTCGTCCTCATTTTGGGAACTTCAAGAGCTCATATCTTGCTCCTACGGTAACATTTTTGGGTGATTTTTTTTTTGAAAGTGCATAATTTTTTATGTACTTTGTAGTGATGTAATCAATTTGATCTCATATGTTGTAATTTTTTTACTTTGAGCCTGTGACCTATTTTTGGTATTTGCATGTACCAAGATCAAAGGCCACTTCGCTATTTTTGGAAAGTGGAAACTATAAATACACTAAGTATAAAGTGCCACAAATAAGATATTTCTTGGGGGGTTTCATGATTGAGTAATTTGGGGGGGTAATCTTTTGCCTTTGTTGGCTTATGTCTCTTGATTGGTCTATTGTGTGACTAAAGTTGAGGAGTATAAAATGGGCATCAAAACACATCATGTCGTAATAAGGTTAAATTGATGGAACTTTAAGTCTTGGAGATATGGAATCCTAACACAATGTAGGTGGCTTAGTCTTTTGCCATATCTCTATGGACTAGTTCCTAAACATTCAGCAAAATGGAAGAGAGTTGTGTGGGACATAAAAAAAATAACATATCCTGGGAGTAATTGGTTGTAGTTGTGATATTGATACAAAAATGACACTAATGGTATTGAGATCCCTCGTGACCTTATGACCAAACTTTGGGAGATGTATGGAGACTTGAATGAACCTCCATTCCCAGAGGATCCTGTTGCAGATTGTCTTGTTCCACTTGTAGAGTTTCAACCTATTGATATGGTAGTTTTGATGACACAACCTTCTTCTCCTATAGAGACATCTATTGAGACTTCAATTTCTATGGATCCTAATCCAGATTTAGAGGGTTCATCTTCATCTATGATTCAACATCTTGAGGCTGAGGGCTTTGTAATCAAGGATTGGTAGAATCATCGAATTCATCATGTTTTGAGGACACTATGGGGGATGATAGGTGTAGTCGAATGACATGCACTAATATCTCATCTCCTTCATCTACTATTGTAACTGAGGATGCTTGTGATTCAACAGTTTTGGCTCCTTGTGATTCAATGCAACATGACATATATAGTCTTTCAAATTTGGCTACTTTTGATGACTTCTTGATAGACATTTCAGACTTGTTTGTGGAGTCTCATATTGCAGATTTGGGAGACATCATTGATGAAATTCATCTTCTCTTTGATGGAGAAGATCCTTCTTCAGTTGTTACGAGGGAACACTTTGACCCTCTTGTTCATTCTCTACATGATCAATCTTCAAAGTTTGACATGACCGTAGATTCTTATGGACAACATTCAAAGGAGGCTTCTTTGTCTTCAGAGGGGATATCATTGTCTTTGGATCATGTTCTACATTCATCTCTACTAGATTCTGGATTGTCCTCTTTAGTAGTGTAGCCTATAATGCCTGTTTGGAGTGTGTCATCTTTTGGCATCGACATGGAGACACTTGAGCATGCTGCAGAGACATCATACACCATCCATATTCCTAACACCCTACATACATACTTGGTTTTGTTTCTTCCTAAGGGGAGGAATTTTGTTCAACAAGATTGAATCATCTACAACATTCAATGTCGAGCTTATACCACCATTGCAGGAGACTCAACATATAGGGGGCTGCATCATCTCTCTTCTACTTCTCTCTTATGGGGGGTCTTTTTGCTCACATGGGGTTTTGGCCTTCTCATGCATCTTTGAGAGCATTTATTTTTTATATTTCATCTCTCTTTTTGGGAGGATTTTTGTCCCACTTGGTTTTCTCCTTTTCTCTGTTTGTGAGAGATTTCTTTGTCATTTCATTTGCATATGTACATGGGTACGTAACATGGCCTAGTAGCCAAGACCCATTATTGCATCTTTGTGTCAATTGCATAATAATTTGCTACTCACTAAGTTGCACTTAAGGAGGGGTGTTGGTGTAAATAAAGTCTTGTACCTAGTTAATTCATTACTAGGGGACTTATTTACATGTTAAGTTTACTTAGGTCCTAGGAAGGAATCTTTCTAGAAGGTGTTAGTTGTCATTAGTTGTTATCTTTTCTTTTGACTTGGAACACATGTGAACCTAGGTAAGTGTGATAATTTGTCTCATGTCATATGATTAAGAAACTTTTCATAATCCTATGACATCTTGTATCTCACCTTGGCTATATAACTAATGGGTTTCTACTACATTTTTCATTCATTGAATCATATTGATAATAATACATTTTATTCTTGTCACATTCTATTCTGTCTCTTTGTGCTTTCCATTTGGTCTCAAGATCTTGGCAGCCATAGCCAATTCTAAAAAATAAACCCATGAGGAAGATAATTAAACTATACAATAGCATAGTCTATCAAAGTGTGTGGTAAGAGCTTAGCTAATAACTTATTTGTTAAAGAGAAAAAATAGGTGATGAATTATTATGAATAATAGCATCAAATATATACAAAGAATGGTTAAGAAACCACATAACTGGCCAAATACCTAACTACCAAGTCCATTAGTATAATGTAATAAACATAAGATAAATGTTAACAATCCCCCTTATTACATCATATTCCTAAGAAATCAAATCAAGAAAGTTTGAAAATCTCAAAATTCATAGCTAAAAGAGATTTGGTGAATATGTCAACATGTTTCTCTTGAGTTGAGCAATACTAGAGCTATATATTATGTTGTTGAATATAATCACAAATATAGTGACATTGAACCTCAATATGCTTGGTTACACTCATTAAAAATAGGATTATGAACAAGCTTCAACACACTTTGATTGTCACAAAACAAAGTGGTAGGACTTGTCTCAAGAACACCCATACCTATAAAAATGTGATGTAACCATATTGCCTCACAAATAGCTCCACCTGCAGCACAATGTTCTACCTTTGTGGAAGTGTGAGCAATGGTTGTATGCTCCCCCCCTAAGATATCAGACTGAATCCCAAAAAGAAATGAAGCTCGAACTTAGACTTCTTATCATCCATTGAACTTGCATAGTCTATACATTTTTATATCCACACAAAGCAACATCTACATTTTTTGTATTCCAAGCCATATGCCTTGTAGCATACAAATATATCTCAAAACACGTTTTGCTTCTTTCCAATGAAAAATCTTAGGTTCCTACATAAACCTAGAAAGATAGCTAACAACATAGTTGATATTTGGCCTAGAATAATTTAGGTAATGAGACTCTCAATTAAATGATGGTAAAGAGTAGCATACACTTGAGGTGATGGATCATGGTTGAAAAGTTGCAAACTTTTCTCCATGGGTGCTGACATAAGTTTGCAATCTTCCATTCAAAATTTATCAATTTTTTTTTTGGCATATTTCATTTGAGAGATATAGATACGATGCTTAAATTGTTGGCAACACAATTTAGTTGGAAGGTTCATCATATGGATGTCCAATGTGCCTTTCTTAATGGAGATCTCAAGGAAGAGGTCTACATGAATCAACTAGAGGGATATGCTAGACCTAACCAATAACACAAAGTTTGTAGACTTATCAAATCCTTGTATGGTATTAAATATGTTTCTCAAGTCTGGTACATCAAGATTTATCATCATCTCCTTGATCATGGATTCATTAGAAATCCTTATGATCCTAATCTCTACCTCAAAGAGCAAGGGGAGATTTTTGTGGTGAGGGAAAAGGTTCCATCATAATCAATACCTTCCTTTTGTGCATATCCCTTAGCCACAAGTTGGTCCCTATACTTATCAATTCTATCGTCTACCTTAAATACTTAATTTCAAACACCCATTTGCATCCAATAGCCTTCTTCCCTGGTAGAAGATCAATAGTTTCCCATGTATTATTCCTCAATAAGGCCTGATATTTTACATTCATGACATCCTTCCAAGGTGGTGAATCAAGATATTGTTTAAATGTTTTTGATTTTGAACTCTAAATAATTGTACACATTAGAGACATATTTACCTCATTGTGATACTTGTGATTTTGGGGCCTAGTCAAAGATGTATTTGTAACTTTATCATATTTAACATCCTTTAATGTGGCTTGGTACCACTTAGGAATCTTATTGTGCATAGGAGATGAGGATGAAAGTGGTAAAAGAGAAGCAAACTGATTTAGTAGGAACAAAGCCTCTTCTAGTGCTTCTTCAACAAGATCCTCATTGTCAAGTTCAATGAGAACTAGTAGGGGATGATGAGGAAGAAATGTTTCTTCTTGTTTCCTCATCAAAAACAACATCCCTTCTAATGTACAGTTTCTTTTTTAATGCATCCATAAGTTGACATCCTTTTGACTCAAAATTATATCCAAGGAAAATTTATTTCAAAGACTTATCATCAAATGTTGTCCTTTATACCTTGGGAACATGCATGCAAATTGTACATCCAAACCACTTTGAAATATGATATAGAGAGCTTCTTACTAGTCCAAGCTTCTACAAGTGTGATATATTCAAGCACTTTGGTGGGTGCTCGATTCAAAAAATATATTGTTGTGTGAACTACTTCAGTCCAAAATGTAGGAACAAGATCTACATCTTTCAACATACATCACAAAATTTCAATAATAGTACAATTACTCATCTCTGCAACACCATTATATTGAAGCGTGTAAATAGTGTTCAATATTCTATGAATCTCATGTTCATGAAGGTATTTTAAAAAAATATCTTACTTGTGAATTCCCCCCTTCAATTTGAGTGAAGGGATATAAGAGAATGACTCGACGAACTTTTTGCAAGGGCTTGAAATTCTTAAAATTTCTCAAGTGCATGATTTTTGTGAGCCAAATAATAAACCCACATTTTTCTTGAAAAATCATCCACAAAGAGTATAAAATACCTGGTATTGTTTTGACTCGATGGCATTTGTCCACATTGATTAGTGTGAGACAATTTTAGGGGACTTGAGGCTCTATTCTCTACAATAGGAAAAGGAGCCCAACATTTCTTTCCAACAAGACGTCATGAGAAAAGAACTTATTTATGCATGGACTCAAAAATCCTCACACCATATCTCTCTTACTCAAAGCAAGAAGATAGCCAAAATTGAGATGGTAAAATCTTTGATGCCAAAGAGTTGTGGATGCACTTGTCTTCACTGCAAGGGCCTTATCGTCATGTGTGACATCAACAAGTTGAAACCTCTTGTTGAACCCTGAAGCACAAGTAAAAAATTGACCATTTCTAAATTTATCTCTAATGAGACAATTTTTTTCACCATCATGACAATCAAATTCAACTTTCAAGTTGTGCTCAAGTAATTGATTGATTGAAAGAATATTCTTTGTGAGCCCTAAAACATAAATAACCTTTTTAATTTTGCATTTGAGAGTTTTGAGGGGAAAATACATATCTCTAATTCCCTTGAATTCATATGATTAGTCATCACCAAGGGATACTTTCCAATAGGAGGTGAATGGAGTGAGATCACAAAACCACTCTTGCTCACCTGTCATATGTTTGAATACACCAAAATCAACATACAAAATTGAATTGTTTGAAGTGAAGGCCTTTGTTTCAATGGTATACGATAAATCCTCTTCATTTGAATCTCATGTAGATGCAACATTTCCATGTTGTCTATTTGGATTTTTCTACCAATGGGAATTCTTCTTCTTATCCCCCTAGGAAGGATTCTATGGATTTTTATTGTTGGATTCACTATTGGCATAGGAATTGTACCAATAGTCTTTGAAATCATGTCACTTACTTCCGTAAATGAGATATTTCTTTTTCCTGGAAAAGTTTTCCTAGTTTGGTTTTGATGATCTTGATGGACCACTTTGAAGTTCAAATTATTTTCCCTTCTGCTTTGCTACAAGGGCCTAATTTTCTTGGGAGTGTGATGTCTCACCATGGATTGGTACTTGTTGAAGGAAGTTTACCGATTCTTCAAAGGATGGTGTTTCATTGGCCACCTTGAGACAAGTTACAAACATGTGAAATGAACAAACATATGAGACGAAGGGGGTAGTGCTCTCAAGATTGGGTATAAGAGATGCATCTATAACTTCTTCCCCTAATGCTTGTAGTGATGCCCTAATCCCTACTACTCTTCTAAGAAATATATCTATTTTATCTTCATGTTGCATTTGAAGGAAATGTATTACAAATTGCAAGTGGAGAATTTGATTTTTATTTTTGGCCTCATAAACTATTTTAAGATGATCCCAAGCATCTTTTTGTAGTAGTTGTTTTAATATGATGCTGTACCTCATCAAACACTCCAAACAAAATGATTAATTTAACCTTGTCAAACCTGGTTTGGTCTATACCAACATTTTTAGGTTTGGTGATGTTCCCCAAGACTATATCCCAAAGGTCCTCAAACCCAAGTTGGGTTTGTAATTTTGTCTTCCAAGTGGCATAATTATCTCCTCTCAAAAGTTGAGAATCATGAAAAATGATTTTCGATGCATTATTAGCCATTTCTAGAGTTTTTCTAATAACTCCCTAATGTTCTCAAAATTACTAATATCTTTTTTTTAAAATGTACAATTTTCTCCAAACATGAATATTTGAAGTGCAAAAATATAGTCCTTCAATTTTATTTTTTTGTAGCTATATTAATATGTAATTTTATTTTGATTTTGAACTATACAATTAAGTATTTTCAAATAACACTTCTTAAACACTATAGTTTGCTTCCAAAATATTTAGGTTTACCAAAAAAAGACTGAGAGAAAAAAAATTGAATCCACCTTTTTTTAATGCTCTACTACACGTTTTTTCTTCAAATTGTACTAGTTTATCTCCTCCACATGCCTTCTCCACAGGCTTCAAATCATTTGGGATGATTGTGCACTTAGTATAGTAGATTAAATGCCTTATGTAAGATGGGAAAAATCAAGTAGCATAGACTATGTGACAACCACAACACTATCCAAGCTAAAATCCCAATCTAAAACAAGAGAAAACAATCAACTGAAAGGAGCAAAATGAAAAAATTGAAACAAAGCACTCCCCATATTGAAGTTGAATCACTTCTCTTGTCTCTCCTCAAGCTAACTTTACAATTTTCCCTCAAATTGTAGTATTTATGTGCAAATACGTGCAAACAATAAGCATGATAGTTGGAGATAAGTGGTTGTTAAATCGAAAATGGAGGAGGAAGGCTTCTTTTATAGACAACCATTTGGACAGACAGACAAGATCAAGCTTCTAGAAAGATTCCAAGATCGACGGTTGAGAAGACATGCAACATAGGGTAGTGGGGGATTATGAAATGAATGGTCAAGATCGAGAAGAGACCAGAGGAAATCAACGACTGGGATTCGAAAATGAAGTAGTGGAGGGAGATAATGGAGAAATTAAAAATTAAAATTATTTAATTCATGAGAAGGAATCTTTGACCAAGTGGAGGCATAAATAATTTATTTAAATTATTTATTTGTGAAAGAAAGAGAAAATGGACATTCAATTAAATGATTTATGCAACCAATTTAATTTAATGGGGGAGAAGTGATAAAAGATAGTTAAATAATTTTAGTAATTATTTAACTATAGAAGAAAAGAAAGACTAATGAATAGACAAATAATTATTATTAATTATTTGACTATAGACGAATAATGAAAAGGTAAATAATCAAATAAATAATTTATTTAATTATTGAAGAAAAAGGGTGCTAGCGACACAATTAAATTTATTTAATTGATCAAGAGGAACAAAGAAAATGAATTAATTAAATAATTAGAGTTATTTAATTAATAGAGGAACGTGAATAAAGGAAAATAATCAAATAATTAAAATCATTTAGTTATTCAAGGATGAAGACCAAGATGATGGAAAAATGACGCTTGCAGACGAAGACATTTTTCAATGTCTACATTTTTCCCCTCTTTGACATAATGCAATTCATTGCATTGTGTCAAAGAAATTTAGTCAAAGCATGCCCTGGTGAAACTAGGGTGAAGGTATGCCCCCTCGGGAAAATTTTGCAAAATTTCAAAACATTTCTAAAAAAATTGGAAAATTATCCCGATAAGATAATTTGACAGCCAAGAGTTAAATAGTGTAGATGGAAAAGATTTTCGAGGTCACTAAGGGGGGAAAAATTTGGTTCAAAGTGGTCCAAGAGTGCACCTAGTACACTTTCCAAGTGCAAACCCTAATTTTTAGCCTATAAATAAGATGATTAAGAAAACAAGTCATTTGTGCATTCCAAATTTAGAAATCTTAGGAGCTCTGAGAGAGAGAAGCTGAGGAGATGTCACTAGTTCCAGACTCCACACACAAAGGCTATCACATCAACACGTTTTTCCATCTGGAGGGATCTCACCTACCCCGGTAAGTACTCAAAACCCACTTTGTGATTTTTTTGATTTTCGTGCATTTTAGCTAGGAAAAAAATTAGCAGTGCGACGCAATTGCGTGTGCAAATGATGCAGCTAAAGTGGTTTATTGCAATTGCCTCACTGTGACACAATTGTATAGGTCCTAGGGCATGGACAGTTGTGGTGAGACACATTTGAAGGGTGCACCACATTTGATTTATGAGTCACATACATGACTATAAATGACAATCAGGATTTAGCAATGTAAGCGTTAGGATAAATGATGCATGTGTTAAGAAATGACACATTAGCTAAGGTGTGTGACACAATTGTTGTTGCATGACACATGTGCAACAATGACTAAGAAATTATGTGACACATTTGACAAGTAGAATAACACAATTGTTGTTGTGCGATGCATGTGCAAGAACAGTGACACTAAGAAATTTCGTGATGCATTTGACAAGCAACGATGCAATTGACTGATGAATTTTTTTTCCCTAGTTTAGGATAAAGGGATTTTTTTCAATTTAGGTCCAATAGGTCAAATAAAGACTTTAGATTGATGTGTTGGATTTTTGTGATGACTCCAGGTTGTACTACCTCCTATTTACACTTGGGAGTCACGACTGGAGACATTTCGGTTTCGAGATCAGTTGGATGATGTCAAGAGGCAGCTCTTCTAGATCTCAAATTATTCTATGTGACCTATATTCCCATTATCAGGGCAAACAGGGGCATGTTGATGGCGTTGGTGGAGCGGTGGCACTTTGAGACATGCACATTCCATCTACCAACTAGGGAGGCCACTGTTACGTTGGAGGATGTTTATAGGATACTGTGACTTCCTATTCACGAAGAGCGGGTACGATATGATCCCGTCTGAGGATTACAGGCAATTTATGACTTCTATGATTATGAGGATGAGTTAGAGCTCAATATCCAAGGGTATGAGATCAGATGGGATACCCTTGCTGAGAGATACAATAGATTTGACTGTGTTTTGTGTACATTGATTGCTGGTGTGTTGATTCCAGATTGTAGAGGTCACATGTTTCTGGTGGGTTGGGGAGAGGTATTGGTTAGGATGTTACAAGATGAGATAGTTTATGCTTGGGGGACATGTTTATTGGACATGATTTACTTCCAGATTCATGACATTACATACAAAGGTGGTCAGAGCATGAGCTATGGGGTTACATTACTCATGATATGGGTGTGGGAGTATATAGTAGTGTTCCGACTGCCAATGGCACGATAGTTGGGAGCTGGTGCTCCATATGTATATCTATATTGGGGTGCCATCACACAGAAACATGTGGGAGACATTGGATACTAGAGGCATGGGATTGAAACATTAGTGATCTTTGTCTGGAGGCCTTACAGGGATTGTGATTTATGGGTGGGTGAGGACAAGCATCTGCCATGGTGCCGACAACCCAAGTATCTAATAGGTTGGACTGTACAGCCACAACACATCATTGAGATGTACCTTCCTGAGCTCGAGTTTGGAGGTAGTTCGGGGAGAGGCAGGGGTACCTGTAGGTATGATAGAGTTTGCACGGTCATATCAAGAGGTTCATGTATGGGGACAACAGATACCAGTGACTACTATCAAGCAGGAGATTGACACTCTTCAGTTGGTATAGTGG
>VDFB02005049.1:0-27469 GCA_007258455.2 Sequoia sempervirens
ATTATGTTTCATTAATCCAATAGCTTCGTGTAGTGTATGGAACTCTGCAAGGGAAAGGCTACTATCACCAGGCTCATCTGACATAAGAGTACTCCAACCATAGGTTGCCAACATCTGTCAAGCAACATCAAAATGCTCCAAAACTGTAACAATCATATCATCACTAACCTTCAATTGCCCCGCCAGATGATGATACCCCTGTGACTCATCATTTCCACCCAAATCTGCACTATAGTAAGAGGCTAAATCCTCATCACTCACCTCATGATCAGTAGCATCGTGTGTGCTATCATCAGTGCACACATCAGCAACTAAGGTACTGCTGCTGCTATGTACTCAAAGGGTGGCTCAACTGATAAGGTAGAAGCTGCTGATATGACAGTATCTTCACACGCTTCCACTTCCAATGTAACTATATCATCTTCCAACTCACGATCCTGGGATTCTATGCCAACACATGAACCTTCTAGCTTGTTTTCTAAGGTCTGATCTGGAAAAACAGATTTACCATGACATGAATCCTCGACATACAATGCATCACTAGTACCCAATTCCTGAGTAATTTCATGTAATGACTCCATAGTAGCCTCTTGCACCTGTGAAGTCACTGCTACCTCATGCTGATGCAGAATTTCATCACTGCTGTCATGTAGATCAGAACTATGATGGGTCATATTCTCCATACAATCCTCATGTTCTGCCTCAGATTCTTCATAATTTCTCTGCTGGTGGGAAATTTCAGATTCTGAATCCTCATAGGGTGCCCACATTATTCTATTCGCCTTGCCCTTAGGTCTCAAAAGGCAATCATGGTTTTCATCGTAAGGCCCTCTGCAATAGAAACACAACTTCTTCTTTTTGTTTTGTGATGTTGGACCTTTGATGGTAGGAAGTGAATTGGATCCTTTAGGCAGTCCAAATTTTGAAAGCGTCTGCTCTAAACGCAGCAACTCTCGACTGAGCTTGTATTGTGATTGTTCAAGTTCTTTCAATGCCTGTTTATCACTAAACAATTGTGTCATGAAACCCATTTCCACTGTTCACTGGCCCAAGCTGATCGAAAACCCTTTGATTTTCTGTTTTGAACCTTGAGGAATATTGTCTTGAATTCAACTATTTACAACTCAGAACAAATATGCTTTTACAATTACCAACATATGCCAAGGAAAGTATGCTGCAATGTTAAGTAATTTTTGATTTCCCAAATGAAGTGATCTTCCCAGTTGTGTGTTTGCTGTATGAAATTTCATGTTAGACTTATAGTTTTTCCACTGAGCATTTTATAATAGTCATTAAGTTTTAACCGGCATTGGAATACCAGAGTTCACTACAAAACTAAAGAAATTTGAATTTTCCAGGCAACAAGACTAACAGCAGATGAATCAATGGCTGACTTGAACAATTTACAGCTAACAAAATTTTCTACAGCAGAATTGGTCAACCCAGAATTCAGGTTCTTATTGAAAGTTCTCAGAGTACATAGCCGTTCAGCACAAAATATTTGTAAAGATTTTATGCAGATGCAGCCATTAATCGGTACCTCTTGAAATCATCCTCCTTAATAATTCAATGCACAAACTTGTTCAGCCTGTTTACAACTTATGTGCAATGGAATGCCCAGACTTAGGCTACAATGAGGGTTGACTATGCTCAGATTACAACAATTATAATGGAAATATTAATGCAATCTAGGAACTTGAAAATGTCTAACGACTGGATGATAGTGCTCCATGGCTTCACTTCAGCTGGGCGATCTCCTCCAAGAAGCTGCCGTCAATGTGTAAATATGAGAGGTTGCGCCCAATACTCCTAAAGATGTGTCGATCTTTTAATTTGTCTGGCCTGGAGTGTAGCGGTAGAAACATTAAGATTTGCACATGCAACAGGATGCTTGGCGGCTAAAGATGACGTCTTTAGAATAGCGCACTTGACCTGCAAGTTTGCCTTTATCCGGCTCCTTATGCAAACACGTCTTCACAAAATCTCTTATATGTCGAATCCTTCAAACAGATTTGTCTTATCTGGCTGCTCAAGCAGGACCCGATATAGCCACTTTTTCTCTTGTCTTATTCTTAAGATGTAGCACACAGCCTAAAAGCTCCCGATGATTCCAAATGCAAGTGCGGCTAAAGGACAACTCGATATAAATATTCTTCAAATTGTATTTTATGCAATTCCTTTGAAATCTGAAAGCCACGACTTTAATTTGTCTTGTTCTCCAGATGTATTTATTGGCTGCCAAATAAATAAACTGCCTTGTCTTTATCGATGGCTAACTTCAAGCTAATGACGACTTCCTATGTGCCACGTCTTTAGCAGATTCGTCTTATCTTGTAGCGTTGGGATGTGGAGACGAAATTGATGGCCCAAGCATGCCACGATTTCACCTTTTCGAGAGCTTCTTTATTTCATTATTCCGTCAAAGTCTTAAGACTAATATTCGTTTCCTCAAAGGAAGCCATGATTAAGCTTTTCGAATTACATATGTTTTGACTCCATCTGAAATCCTTGACTTTTTTTTTTTTTTGTCTTCAAAACTCCACGTCTTCCTTGTAGTGGCTCTGTCCTCTTAGTAACTCGTCTTTTTTCCCACACTGGCACCAAGCCGGAAACAAATAAAAAATAAATGAAGGCGGTAGGAAAAATTCAAAGCAGCTCCCGATAAATATTCTTCTTTAATATGAACTTCGAGTGGCAGTGATCAACTTCAGAAAACGCTAAAATTTGTCTTTTCTGAATAATATTCATCAATTTATCTTTCCCAAGAAATCGTCCCCCAGTAATAATCGTAACCACTAAAGCTTCCCTTATTTCATTGAACTCTTGCCAAGCTGCTCTCAACAGGAGAAAAGCGATTTCCTTTTTGAATTATTCTCCAATGCGATTTATTCCCTCTTGAAATTTCCCTGTTTAATCCTTAATCGATTCCTTCAAAATTGAGAATGATTTACAATTATATGGTTCTTTTTTTTTTTCAAATCAGAGATAACTGAAAGTCATCTGCAATTGTATTCTTCACTAAAAATTATCAATCCTAGTTTCCATTCGTAGAAACCTTCCCTTGATATTCAAATCCTAAAAACTTTTTGAAAAAAAATATTCAAACCCTAGAAATCTGAATATGATTATCTTTGCAATTTTCAATAAATTCCCAACCACGGGATGGTAGGAAACCGCTCCGATACTTCGTAAGAGACCTGCCTGTCTCTACTTTTGTTTTTATGCTAAATGATAAGGGTTTGTAATTTTTTCGTATTTTCTCATAGATTGCCAGTCAAGAAATCAAATACAAGAAATGTAAACATAAACCCTACTGCAGCAATGCAATTAATTTATTGATTTTCTTTCAAAGCTTTTACAAATATGTGCATACCCGGAAATACAATCTCCTGTAGATCTGAAGCAATAAATCTGATGAAGCATAGACTTGACTTCTAGATGAAGCCAACAGTGAGCACCTTCAGCTGATATTCCACAACCTCAAAATGCTGATACAATGGAGAGTTTTCGTTCTCCAAAGCCGATACGCTGGCAGAAACCCTTGGGCTCCCTTCCCCAAACGCCAATGAGAAATTATCAAACAAATATCCAATAATCAATTCTGAATCCCCAAATGAGCCCCTTAAGATTCTTTTATACTTTTCCTGGAGGAACTCATACACTTTTCTCACCAATGTGGGATTAAAAGATAATAGGCCAATCCCCTCCAATTTGCCTTTTAAATCATTTTAAAATAATATAATATTTGCACTTTGGAATATTAAAATATGTCCTTGAAATTGGCACCCAAGTAATTAATTAAAATGGCCCCCTTTTTAATGATGAATGGACCCTCAAGTCATAAAGTGCAAATATAATATTATAATATAATATTAAAATATTAATTATTATTAAAGTCACCTTTAATAATAATTAAACGTTATAACTTAGGCAAAACTCCTTATTTCACCAACTCAACTGAATTTGGGAATCAACACTACCAACATGTGAACTTTAGGTGCCCTGCTATAAATAGAATGGCTTGCCGGCTGCCTTACTATAAATAGTAAGTATATGAAACTGAATCAACTGTAGGCTACTTGAACCCACATGAGATGCTGAAGGAGAGATTCCTCTGATCACCACCAAAAGAGACCCTCTAACTAGACATATTAGCCTACGAGGGCCAGGAATAGGCTAAATTCACTTAACTCTGATGCTCGCAAAATCGGGGACATTACAGTTGTGATGAGCCTAACCAAATCAGACTCAAAAACTCTTCACTTGCTGTCTTGGAATTTTTGTCAAACAGTTTGCAACAATGTCTGAACTTGCTGATATAAATTTTTGTTTGTCTTGCTATACGTTTGCATGCTGCAATTGATGTTTTTGAATGTTTTCTAATGATGCAAGATAGGTTAACCATGCAAGAAAAGTGATATACTAACGGTTTTTGATCATTCCATACACAATGAGTGACTGAAATTATCTTGTGCAGCTAATTGACATAATGTCAAACACTTTTCATGCAACCAATGGTGGCCAATATGCATCTACAGCAACTAAGCATTAATACAAACACTTTCCTTACCAACTGAATGTGCAAGAAGACATCTACAGCCACTTGGCATTTAATCAAACAATTGGCATGCATACTAGAGTGTACAAATGAGATCTACAGCCATAGACAATTTTACAAACAATTGCCAAGCAACTTCAAATTTAGACTCTTTAATGCAATGGTCTGATTACCAAGACTCGGTGATTTCAATACTACTATGATTAGCCAAGACTCTTGGCTTTACAATCTAATGCCTTCCTAAAATCTGAATACACATTGCAGCAACTAGCATTATCTTATACACTATATATGAATGCAAATAACATAAAACCTGGTGTAATTCAAGCTCCTGATGTTGGTGATAAGATAGCAGCCTTGGTTCCTTCAAGACGATCTTTGAAATCTTCAATGATAAACCAGATATGAACTTGAATGTTATTCAAAACCCTCTAGAAGTCGTCCCTGGCAGCCCAACTAGCTGTAATTACAAGACAAATGCACACAGCAGTATGCCTTCAAATATATTTCCTCCAATCTGCCCACAAATGCCTCAAAGATAATAAACAATGGCTGCAAATGAGAAGCTACAGGTCTGTAACCCATAACAGCAGATAATAATCTTGATATTCTTCAATGGAAATTCTTCAAAGTTTGAAATACTCTTCACCAATGGTTGTTCTTTGCATAAGCTGAAATCTACTCTTCAAACCCTAGTGAAATTCTGAGGATAACCACTTAATATCTGCATTGGCACTGTAGCGAACACTGTTCACGTGCACTGTAGCGCGGGTACTGTAGCAACACATTAAATAGCTTGAAACCTGTTCTACAATGGCTGCCAATGATGAATTCCCAGGTCTGCAATAGATTGTCCTTCAAACTCTTCAAACCCTTCTGATATTCCTTCACTTTAAGCACAAATGAAAGGACTGAATTATCCTCTCCTCAAATTGCAACCCTTCAAGAGATCTTTCACTCCCTCAGTTATGCTATCAATAGGAAGTTTTCGTTTCCTATGATCAAAGAAGAAAACTGTAAAGCCCTAGGCTCCACAATAAAATTCAATCAAAATAATATTCATCAACTAGATGATAGTGCTCTACGGCTTCACTTCAGCTGGGTGATCTCCTCCAAGAAGCTGCCGTCAATGTGTAAATATGAGAGGTTGCGCCCGATACTCCTAAAGATGTGTCAATCTTTTAATTTGTTTGGCCTAGAGTGTAGCGGTCGAAACATTAAGATTTGCGCATGCAACAGGATGCTTGGCGGCTAAAGATGATATCTTTAGAATAGAGCACTTGACCTCCAAGTTTGCCTTTATCCGACTCCTTATGCAAACACGTCTTCACAAAATCTCTTATATGTTGAATCCTTCAAACAGATTTGTCTTATCTGGCTGCTCAAGCAAGACCCGATATAGCCACTTTTTCTCTTGTCTTATTCTTAAGATGTAGCACACAGCCTAAAAGCTCCCGATGATTCCAAATGCAAGTGCGGCTAAAGGACAACTCGATATAAATATTCTTCAAATTGTATTTTATGCAATTCCTTTGAAATCTGAAAGCCACGACTTTAATTTGTCTTGTTCTCCAGATGTATTTATTGGCTGCCAAATAAATAAACTGCCTTGTCTTTATCGATGGCTAACTTCAAGCTAATGACGACTTCCTATGTGCCACGTCTTTAGCAAATTCGTCTTATCTTGACGCGTTGGGATGTGGAGACGAAATTGATGGCCCAAGCATGCCACGATTTCACCTTTTCGAGAGCTTCTTTATTTCATTATTCCGTCAAAGTCTTAAGACTAATATTCGTTTCCTCAAAGGAAGCCATGATTAAGCTTTTCAAATTACATATGTTTTGACTCCATCTGAAATCCTTGACTCTTTTTTTGAAAATTTTTTTTCTTAAAAAAGAACCATATAATTGTAAATCATTCTCAATTCTGAAGGAATCGATTAAGGATTAAACAGGGAAATTTCAATAGGGAATAAATCGCATTGGAGAATAATTCAAAAAAGAAATGGCTTTTCTCCTGTCGAGAGCAGCTTGGCAAGAGTTCGATGAAATAAGGGAAGCTTCAGTGGTTACAATTATTGCTAGGGGACGATTTCTTGGGAAAGATAAATTGATGAATATTATTCAGAAAAAGACAAATTTTGGCATTTTTTGAAGTTGATTGCTACCACTCGAAGTTCATATTAAAGAAGAATATTTATCAGGAGCTGCTTTGAATTTTTTCCTACCACCTTCATTTATTTTTTATTTGTTTCCGGCTTGGTGCCAGTGTGGGAAAAAACACGAGTTACTGAGAGGACACAGCCGCCCCTTAAGATTCTTTTATACTTTTCTTGGAGGAACTCATACACTTTTCTCACCAATGTGGGATTAAAAGATAATAGGCCAATCCCCTCCAATTTGCCTTTTAAATCATTTTAAAATAATATGATATTTGCACTTTGGAATATTAAAATATGTCCTTGAAATTGGCACCCAAGTAATTAATTAAAATGGCCCCCTTTTTAATGATGAACGGACCCTCAAGTCATAAAGTGCAAATATAATATTATAATATAATATTAAAATATTAATTATTATTAAAGTCACCTTTAATAATAATTAAACGTTATAACTTAGGCAAAACTCCTTATTTCACCAATTCAACTGAATTTGGGAATCAACACTGCCAACATGTGAACTTTAGGTGCCCTGCTATAAATAGAATGGCTTGTCGGTTGCCTTACTATAAATAGTAAGTATATGAAACTGAATCAACTAAAGGCTACTTGAACCCACACGAGATGTTGAAGGAGAGATTCCTCTGATCACCGCCAAAAGAGACCCTCTAACCAGACATATTAGCCTACGAGGGCCAGGAATAGGCTAAATTCACTTAAACTCTAATGCTCACAAAATCGGGGACATTACAATGAGCATGATTGGGAAAATCAATTTGTGGTAATTGTTGATAACCCGTTGTTTGAGATGGGTGTTGATGTGGTATATGACAATCCACTCATTGAGTTGGATGGTGGGATTATTTTTGGTTGTAGCATGGCTTTTGGTGAAAGTAGCAAGGTATGTGATCCAGGAGAAGATTCAGAACTTGATTTGGAGTGTGGTTTTCAGTGTGATTTTGATTTTAGTTCACATTATGAGGTGATTGATTACCCTCTTGGGAGACCACCAGATATGAAAAGTGTGGAGGAGACAAAGGAAGATTGCATAAGAAGTGTTGTGACACTAGGAGACACAATATCTTCATGGGATGAATTGATTCATGGAAACTTTTTCATTTCTGAATTTGAAAGGTTTCCAAATATTGCTCTTGAGCTTGTTGGGAGTTTCAGAACAGCAGCAAGGAAAGTTGTTGGAGCTTTCATGGATGGGCTACAAGGGATTACTAAAGAAGTCACAAATTTCCATGATGTGCATGTCAATTTGGATGGCACTTGGAGTTATGTTGTGCACCTTTCTAGGCATGTTGGAGATCATTCTTGGTTGGGTACCAATGCTTGGGACCCTCAACAAGGATTGATGAAGTTAATTGGGAACGGAAGGGAGGACATTTGGAGGTATAAGGATGAAAAGTTCAGAATTAATGATGTTCCTTTCTTACCAGCCACTTGGTGATTCTATTTGTTTATCCACAAATGGATTGGAGATAGATTTTGTGTAAGGATTGGAGTAATGAATGAATGGTTACTCTTGGGAATGTTATTTGGCAAAGAATAGATCAGAATTTTAGTGTTGAGCTTGTTTTTGGGTTGCAAGTCAGTCACTTCCCCTTTTGGTTTGCTCTCATTCAAGGGAGTTGGTATTTTCTTTTTTGTCAAGGAAGTAATACATTTCAGTTGGAGATTTCTTGGAAGTGTTTCCCAACCACTTCTAAGTTATTTTGGTGCAACCCAATGTTTTTCACGCATGCTTGTACTTGGGAAATTCATTGGTGCTACTGTTGTTCTTTGCATTGAGCACTAAAATCAGATTGTACTCCACTGCTTTTAGTTTTAAACAGCAAACATTATTGTTTATTTCAAACCTTCATAACTCGGGGAGTTCATCTTATGAAGATTTGTGATGTAAACTTTGATAATTTACACTCGGTGTGGGTTCAGAACAGCGAACTTTTGTATGCTTGGGTTCATCATTCAATGACCTTTGGGGTTGAAACAATAAGTGTTTTTACTAGTCTTCATGGTTGTATCAAATTGGTACAAAGAAGACATGTTAGATCCATATGGTGCTATGTTGGTGAGTTTGTTGAACTCTTGCAAAGGATTGCTTTCCTTTTTGCAAGAAGATTGGAGGAGTTCACATTTGTAGTTATGACTTGGCATGACACATTGAGGAGGTATATTGAGGAGTATGGTTTTGGGTTGAACTGATATTTCTTCCAGTTGCCCAAGATCATGTTAGGTACAAGGATTGCAGTTATGGACCTTATTGGGATGCTTCAATGGGAGATGTTTCATGGTATAGGTTTCAGCCCTTACAGGTATTTCAGTTTGGGAATTTATGATGATTATATTTTTGGGTTCCCAGAAAGGAGAATGCAGTTTAAGCACAATGGTTTGACAGTTATGATCACAGTGGCACAACGTCAG
Source organism: Sequoia sempervirens (assembly GCA_007258455.2). Classification (NCBI taxonomy): domain Eukaryota; kingdom Viridiplantae; phylum Streptophyta; class Pinopsida; order Cupressales; family Cupressaceae; genus Sequoia; species Sequoia sempervirens. The sequence continues at coordinate 9,148 of VDFB02005049.1, forward strand.
CATGGTGGTTCTTTTCTAAGACTAACTTGGAACCCTGGGATCATATTGTTTGGTTCTCTTAGTTCAGCAACCATTTGGGACAAGAGAGCCGGTGTTAACTTTCTAGTGTTTACTCCTGTGGCACATCAGTTTGGTTCTCTCAAGGAGAATTTCTTTGAGGAATTGATCGTGCTTACACAGTATTTGACTACTCTTATTACAGGAGTTTTTCAGGAGGTCTCTTGTGTTGGTACCCCATAGGTCAGTGTTGTGAGCAAATGGTGCTACAGATCTCCAATATTGACTTGGGACCCTAGGATCATTGTTGGATTCAGTGTGGATCAGATTGTTGGTTGTAGGGTTATACTAGCATTGCTTGAGGACAAACAATCTTTGGGAAGGGCAGACTGTAATGTCCCCATTTTTGATGTCCTCTTTTGGATTAGTCTGGTTCTGACACACTTACTATTTTTAGTAAGTGCTATATTTAATAACTGGTCCAGCAGGCAGAGTAGTGTGGGGTTTCCTGTTTGGGCAATGTTTGGAAGTTGTCTGATGAGCTTTAATGCTTTGTGTTAGTCCTTTCTGCGGGGTTTTCCGGTGTTTCACGCATGGCTTACTATTTTTAGCAAGGACCAATTCTAGCACTTACTGTTTACACTAAGTTGGGTTGCATATCAGTTTCACACCATCTTGAGTTTTTAGAGTATTTGCTATTTTTAGTGCTTACTAAAAATAGTAAGTCTATTTGTGGAAAGCTAGACCAGTCAAGCTCCCTTCAGCAACATTATTTTAGTTGGGGTGTTGGGTTGCTAAGGTTGGATTATTTTAATACTTCTATTTCCTCTTTGAAAATGAATTAAATAAAATTACTTTATAATTTCAAGTTGAGAGTCGGAGGAGATATAAGGTGTACCTTGGAGCCTAATGCATTGACTTTAAGTCATTTTAGAAGGCTACAAAAGTGCAAACAATTTCCTTATGAGCAGACCCCTTGGCCTAGTTGCATAACATTGTTTTAAAAGAGGGGCCATGTGTTTCAAATGGATGCCTAGAAAAGAGGTTAATTTATCATTTTTAAAGGCTAATGTTATGCCTCATAAGGTGGGACGCCTAGTTTGGGCTAAAAGTCAATTTTAAATTGAAAATCAAAAGTGGAATTTTGGAGGCAAAAAGTTGGACACCCCTATTGGGGTAATTTCATGTCATTTCATAAAATGAAATGAGAGGGAAATATATTCAAACTCAAATGCAAGTTGCTCTAATATGAAATATACCGAGCCAAATTTTTTCAAATTTTCAATTGCAACAAGCAGAGCAATACAAAGTCGTTAGGGTTAGCTCAAAACCAAAACGATATTGAAGCAACTCTAACCAGAATGTACACCAGGATCCCGATGAGGGCAAGGTGTGAGCATTGGTCAGAGGATTTAAATGCAGAAATAGAACTGGAAGGAACTCTAACCAAGAATGGCGCCGATGATGGCAAGCATATGGTCAAAGGATCTTCTACCACTACAAGTACTGAAAGAAAACTCAACACCAAGTATGTGCTACCCAATCCAGTATGGAGTTGAGGCGACCATATGGCAGAGTGCTAAGAATCACAATGCTCTGAAGAGAAATAAGCAAGAATGCTGAAAGTAACTCGACACCCAGAATGTGCTTTCTAACCCGGAGTGGGAAAGGAGCTACCATAGGGCGGAGATGTAAGATATTACAAAACAACTTCAAAATGTGAGATAAGCATTACAAATCAGAATTAAGCAAGATTAAAGAACTGCTGACAATACTACTGTACAGCTTACAACATGATAGAGAATGCCTTGCTGTAAATGTGAACCAAGAATTGAATAAAGCTGCAACAATAAATTGAATCTTCTTCTCTGGTTAATAAAGCTTAGATCAAATCCACTGTAAAGACCAATTTGACAAATCAGATTTATGACAGTCCTGTTTTTCACATGCATGAACAGCAGCCCTGAAACTCACTATTTTGCTCACAACTCTCTCTGGATTCATTCAAATTTCATGAGACAGAATGCACTATGATCCTAGGCTAATGGCGACCAAAATAGAACATTGAAACCCAATCAAAAGACCCTATATTAATTATGCACGATTTTCAAGACAAAAGCAAATGGTACCGCCCAGCAAGAGGGCGATTTCTCTTTAAAAATTAAATGCTTCTCTAAAAAATATAAAACTCAAGGAAAAGGTTCGACCTTCTCAAACAGAGAGATCTAAACAATGCCCAGAATGATATTTTTTGTATTTTTTGACTTATAAATGAAAACAGCAATCTGCTATGAAGAATATGCAATTCCTGAAACTCTCTAATATGCATAAACTGATCTACAAAGCCACACACTGACTACAATGCATAAATCCACTACAAATCACTCAAAACTAGACTATCTCACCACTAGTCGCTATCTTTCAAGCGAGAAGCAATGCCAAGCTAGGAGGCTTACATTCCTCGAAGCAATCCCAAAGCCAATCTGGCAGCATAACATTCCTGTAGACAAAAGATAATCCAAATGAGAACCAATGGTAATCCAAATGAGAACCAATGGCTTCCTTTTATTATTTCCGATTGACCCTTCTCGAAACCCTAATCTTCTTTTTTGAGTCAAACCCTAATTCTCCAATAGATGGTGTCCCACTTTCCCAAGCAAAACTTTGACTTTATATTATAAACTTTATTTCTTCCTTGAAGTTGGCGCCCACCTTAAGCTTGGATTAAATCTTTAATAAGAATTAAATTAATTCCTTCAATGAGGCGCCCACCCATAAAAAACATCTTTTAAAACAACTTAAAGTGAAGTAGCTAGGCCAAGGGGAAAGTCAATGTTAAAATATAACATTAAAACATGACTTAATTAAAATAATTCGACTTATCTCTCCATTTGTGCCCCAAAGCCCAAAAATGAATAAGCCAACTGATCAGTCTGAAATGGAAAGCCAACCGTGCCGAAACCAACAGGACCACTGCCAGAAATAGGATTTACTAAAAATAGTAAATTCCTGAAGATGCTCAGAATGCCAAGAAGAACATATCACTGCAAAGCTCTCTGAAAACCCAAAAAGAATCCACCATTGAATCAACCAACCTCAAACAAGAGCATCCTTCAAAACAAGAAACCCTAATTTTACCTTCCGAGTAGCCTACGGGTCTCCGGAATAGGCCAACGGTCACTGGAAAGATCATGCTCGAGAAGGGGACATTACATAATCCTTCCTTCGCTTTATAAATATGAGTTTTGGCTCTCATTTGGAAATGTTGATTTTGGTTGCATAAGGAGATGCTGCTGGATTTACTTCAAAAGGTCTGTAAAAGGTGTTAGAGGACGAAAACCCTTAGCATTCAGAGTTGGTTTCGGTAGTGCAAGACCTTCCCTAGCTGGTGAAGGCGTGGTTCCATCTAGGGATCACATTCTGAGCTTCATTGTTGCAGTTTTAGTCTTTCAGTATGAAGATTTTTGAATATTTCTAAGTAGTGGTCGATTGGTTTTGGTTTGTGGATGCTTTGCTTCACTTCAGTGTGTTTTGGTTATAGTTTGGTGATGATTTCAGTGATTTCTGGGCATTTTGGCAACTGGGTCTGAATATGATGATTTGCACATAACTCACCAATGGTTTGAGATCTTTTTGTGGGTGTTGTTTCTTTTGATGCTCCTGTTCTAGGCAATTCCAAGCATATATTGGAGTGAATTTTTGGAGCATGCTTCGATTTTATAGAACCAAATCACCCTTGACTGCTAGTGCCCAGTTTGAGGCTCATTTTCTAGATTTCAAGGTATCTCAGTCAAGTTCGTTGGAAATGAATAGGGTTTGTTGACACTTTCTGTGGAGAAGGACATGGCAAAGTTGTACTCTTTAATCTGCTGTTTGGAGCTTCATTAAAAGGTCTGATTACATTTTCTGAGTATGATATTTGTATGTGAGGACTGTAATTTTCTGCTATAAAAATCAGTTAATTTAAAGTTCCGAAAGTTCTATTGCAAGTGTGGTTGTACTTCTATTTTCTGTACTTTGCATTATTCTCTTCATGCAAACGCAAAACTGATTGGCACATGAAACTCAATGCAAAAAACATCATCAAAGCAACACAAAACAGAAAACTCTGAAAAAAAAATTATAGGGCAGCCATTACACTACTTGAAAGAGGGCAACTTCAAGAAAAAAAATGTTACTTCACAAAGCAAGGCGACTTCTCTTTTCTATGCACCTCTTCAAATTTCCTTTTAACACTAAACTTGGGCGCACCACTTAGGGGTCGGCCCCTATAGAAAAAATTAATGTAATTTAATTTTAAACACTTCAAAGAGGGCGCTACACTAGGGGAGCTTGGCCTATACATAATAAATATTTTATTTATTTTAATTTCAAATTCAAGAGGGGTGCCAAGTAGGAGGGAGTCGACCAACAATAAAAATAATTAATGATTGCATTGTGATGATAAAGCAGCCTTGGAATGAGTGCAATTTCTTCCACCTTCATTGTGACATGACATTAATGTAACTTTACCATCATATGCCTTTGACATCAATGACAAACTATCCATGCCCCTTTGACATCAATGAAAATATTTCCAACAAGGTGCATTTCTTTCAATCTATGGTACTATTTATATTTATGTGATTTTCCTTGCATTGTATCCCAATGAAATGTTGGTGTTTTAAGATGTCATTTTGTTGACCATCCAAAACAAAATAATTTAGAATTTAATAGAAATTTGAATAGAAGCCTAGATTTAGGTGACTATAAAAGATTACAAAAAGCTACAAGCAAGTCTACAAATTGTGCAAAATGCAAAAATTAGTTTAAATCCAATATGAGAGTATGGAGAGATTAATATGAAATTGATTATTCAATGATAGGAAAGAGCTAAAATATATAGCCTTATAGTTTCTAAATATGATGAGGATGAGGATAAGGCATAAAACCAAAAAACAAGGGATTGCTTTAATTAAGTTTCCAAATTTGAAAAGCTAAGGGAAAAAGCATAATGCCACAAGAGAAGGAAATTACATGTACTTATCTATGTATTCCTACCCAAGTAATAAAATAACTTACCTAAGTAAACTTAAATAATAAGGTGCAATTAAATAATTACATCAACACCCCTCCTTTAGGTGCAACTCAAGAGAAATACGAAACATGAAATAGATCCCAACAACTAGGCTTGATCAAGTACCCATTTACAATGATGATGACCCTCAAAATATGAGAAGAAAACCAATAGGATAAAACTCCCCCAAGAGAGGATGAAGAGAGTATGATGAATGAATTTGGAAGTTGCTTGTGTACCTCAATGTTGATGTCAAACTATGACTAAAACTAATCCATAGGAGCGAGTACCATAAAGATTCAAAAACATTAACCATAATGAATGGCTCTCAATTGAGATGTAATGCATTGTGAATTAGATATAGGATTTATGATCATTTACTAAAGGCTCTCAATTTGAGATATGAACTGAAGTGAATCAAGATGTGTCAAGTCACAAGCAAGATATAAGAAAGAGAAAACTATAAGATCTAGATACAACTCATAAGATTTCATCAAGATGAAGGTAGTATCACAATGCATGCCATTCAACTACACTCTCATCCCTTTATTATGTCCTAGTGTGTAGAAATGAAGCTTCCCAGGATGAAACTTTATTGTAGTTCATGATTACAAAACGCCCACATATAAGTGCCCTCAAAAGACAATTACATGATATGATGGCACTTACATTTGAGTGTATTTGCATAAATACCCTCCTAAAATAACACAATTATGAAACCTCTATAACAAATTATAATAATGGAAACTCATACTTGGTGCAATTATAGTTTCCACTTGCCAAAACAGTGAAGTGGTCTTGATCTCAATGTATTACAAATGTCAAAAAATAGGCCATAGAGCTGAAACAATTTTTTATACAAAATAAAATAAATCACCACTACATAAATTAAAATTACACAAAAAATTATGCACTTTAAAAAAAATTGCACCCCAAAACAATACTATATGAACCTGAATGGAGCCCCAAGAGTTCTCAAAATGAGAATTGCTCAACTCACCTATGAAAATCTACAATTTCTAGAAAAACCAAACATCAAAATCGAAAACCATTTGCACCACTATGAAACTATCATGTCCCCTTTTTGAGCAAAGGAAATAATGAAATAATTTAATTTCAGTTGCCCCAAAAAGAAATTTTATGTGCATCAAAAAGCAACTTATATTTTATTATTATATTATAAAGTACTTAAAAGAGTAATCATAAAGTGTTTTTAAAAGAGGGCCTCAAATGTGATTGAAACATGTAACTAGGACCAAGGTCCTAAAAGTGATTATTTAAAAAGACGCTTTTATAATTTTATCACTTTGAGAGAAAAATAAAATAAAATAATAAAGAAATTATATAATTTTCTCTCGAAAAGTTATAAAAAAAAAGAGGTTTAGACACAAAAAAGAATCTTCTTGCTCAATTTAACAATTATTACTTTCCACAAAATGAACATGAATTCTTCCTTTTCAACCCAAGGGCAAAAACCTTTTAGCAAAATGGTTTTGGGGACAAAAACCCTCCTAGCCATTTAAGTAATCTCATCCAAGGATTACCTATGACCTGATATTGGATTATATTTTCAGATTTTAACTTGGTGTGGAGTTTTCAACATGTTAACACGTGTGAAATATTCAGAAAATTACAAAAAATATTGTGTAGTTATTTTTTTTCAAAGTTTGTTTTGGGTGAAGATTTCCATTATTTCAGTGTGTTTCGCAAATAATCTAATAACTATTTTTGTGGGAGTTTGTGGTTGGCTTTCTTAATCTCTTGCAGACCACACATCATGAAAAAAGAAGATATGGCAGTTAGGTGGTTGCAAACTTGCAGCACTTGTTAATAGCAGATTATTAAATCCAGCCATACCATCCTCTATATCAGCTCTATCAGTCACAAACTAATTTACAAAAATCCTAAAGGAGTTTGGGGTGTTGTACCTTACCATTAAGGGGCCACATAGACTTCAAATCAGTTTCAAATCAACAATTTTCAATATAGTTCAAGGTTATTTGATAACTTTCATCCTATTTGGGGCTAGACAAACAAACTTAAATTGATGCAATTGCATGTCAGTTATTAGCAGTTGCATGTTAGTAATCAGCAGTTGAATGTTAATGTTGAGTAGTTACATGTCAATTTCAGTAGTTGCATATCAATATTCAACAATTCCATGTTAGTGTCCAGATTGCATGTCAATTTTACTAGTTACAAGTTGGGGTTTCCCCAATAATTCATCATTCTGAGGTTTGTGTCTGTTGTGACCTTTTCACACATCGCCCCATCGCCGATGGGGACCCCCAGTTGTCTGATAGTTTTTAGGGTTTTATCTCTTGCAACGGTTTCGTGAGGTCACCTTATTGAGAGTTTCAAGTCAGTTTGCCAAGAGTTACCTGAGCCAAGTCAATAATCCATGCTTGAATCAGTGCATAGACGTCATGGAAGCGCTCAGAAGGCCCAGGAAACGAAGATCGCCTGTGAATTCGGCCAATTCTGAGACTTCCTACTTTTTAGGGAATCTGCTTTTTCGCTTTTTCAATTTTGGCATTTTTGGACCAAACGGGGTTCCCTATTTTTTAGGGTTCTGCTTTTTCTATTTTTAGAAATTTCTATTTTTGGAAAGTCAACCCTGGTCAACTTTCTATTTTTAGATCCAAAAATCACTTGAAAAATCAAAGATAAAATTGAAAAATCATTGAAAAATCTGGAAAAGCAAGCAAAATCAGTCAAAATCATTGAAAAATCAGACTGAAAGCATCAAAAAAATCAGTCCAAAAATCAGTCAGATCTGAGCAAAAATCATTGAAAAATCAACCCAAAAAGTATGAAATTCATGAAAATTTGGCTAAGTCTGAAGAATTTGCCATAAAGAAGATGGTCCTTGAAATGTGGGACGAAGGAAGGAATGGCAAGGACTATGGAAAGTCCGCCCAGCCATGAAGGAAGGAATGTCAGACACTAAGGAAAGTCCGCCAGTCATAAAGATGGGAATGTCCAAGACTATGTGAAGTCGGCCCAACTTCACTTGGAAGATGTCTAGCCTCTTCAAAGTCCACCCGCACATGTCTAGACTTCTTTAAAGGCCGCCTTACCTTGTCCAAGGGAGTGTGAAGTCCGCCAGCCTTAAGAGATGATGTCCAAGAGCTTAGGAAGTCCGCCCTCACTTGTCTAAGACCCTTTGAACTCCGCCCAAGCCTTGAAAGGTTAGGAAAGCATCCTTGGAAGTCCGCCACACACTTGACCAATAGATTGGAAAGTCTGCCTAGGCACATGAGAGAGAAAAAAAAATTGAAAATTTCACTAAGTATTGGTGCCTAGTAAGGAAAAATTCGAAAATTAGCCTAAGTATAAAAGCCTAAAAGGGTGGAGAATCGAAATTTTGGCTAAGTGTTGTAACATTTCCAAGAGGTAAAGTGTTTAAGTTAAGTGCCAAAAGGTTTGGAAGTCCGCCATGCTTTGAGGATGCAATGCCAAGACCATCTAAAGTCCGCCCTCACCTTGTCCAAGCACTTGGAAAGTCCGCCATGGTCTATGAAGGGGAAAAATTACAATTTTTGCTAAGTGTTTGGTGCCTAGTCAAGAGAAATTCGAAAATTTGCCTTAGTATAGAGGCCTAAAAGATGAAAATTGAAATTTTTGGCTAAGTGTTATGATGTTTTCAAGAGGAAAAGTGTTAAGAGTTTGAAAGGGGAGTGCTAAAGAAAGTTCGCTATGGTATGTGGAAGCTGGAAGAGACTTGAGGAAGTCCGCCTAGGCCAAGGCAAAGAATAAAATGAAGTTCGCCTAGCATAAAAATGGAAGAGAAATTTAAAAATTGCCCAAAGTTTGGATGCACAAAGCGAAGAGAAAGGAGAGCTTGTCCTTCGCCAGAAGAGATAAAATTTGTCAAGCATCACAGAACTGCGCCTAATAAAGACATCCAGACAAGGATTTTGCCTAGAAAAAATTGTCTGAGCAAGGAAAAAATTGACTTTGGCAGAAGAAAATAAGCTCAGTGCAATTAAAATTTTCGCCACGACAAGGAAAAATAAGGATCTAGCATAACAATTGGCGACGGAATGGCTTAAATTTTGACTTGGCTAGACGAAATTGAGAACAAAATTGGAAAATAAACTTTTAGCCAGAGAAAATGAAGAGAAAATTGAAATAGCCATGGGTCCAAAACGAACGGGTTGGAATAAATTAAAATATTTTAATATTTTAATAATTTATTTTCAACTACTCAGAAATTTAAATGCCTTGGACAAAATTAAATTTGCTAGATGGGTATTGGAGGAAAATAAATTACGCCGGACAAAGATAAAATCCGATGGGAAAAATTAAATTCGCCATGAATTTAAAGTTGGTAAATTGAAATTAATTGAATATTTAATGTTTATTTTTCAAAGATAAACATTTCAAGCAAAAATTGAATTTTTTAAAATCAAAGAGATTTTCCTGGATAAGCTTGACACGGATTCTTTTCGAAAAATAAAGGAAACTTGCCTGTTTGAACAAGAGAAGACAAATTGAGATCGAGAGAAAAGAAGGCAATTGCTAAAATAAATTAAATGCTTCAGCATTATAATGAGTTTCAGCAACTCATTTCTCACAGACACAGCTGAAAAGAAATTTGATCTCTCTCAAAATTCTCAAGCAGTTAATTGTTCGGTAGGCAAGATCGAAATTTCCAGAGGAAGAAATAATCTTATGCTGAAGGAGAATTTTTCTCGAGAAGGAAAATATTTATTTGTTGAAGGTTGAATTCTTCTGTGCAAGAGGGGCGCACTTCATCAATTGTTTTTTGAGTAAATTATCAGAATTTAAATCTGATTAGCAGCCAGCAGTTCTTTACTGAGGTTTGAAGTTCGATTGATAAATTTGCCATTCTTCATCTGTCTCTTTCATGTTGATTCAATTCTGGTGAAATTTTTAGCTTCATTCATTTACTTTCAGCTTGCTTTTTCGTAGCAATTCAATTATTTAATAAGCTGAAAGTAAATTATCCGAACACAAGGCAGAAAAGTAAATTATTTTAAAAAGTCTTTGTATTAATGTTAATATTTTTGACTGCATGTTAATGACTGCGGTGGGCAAATCATCAAAGACGGCAAAAATGAAGTTCGCCAACAAAGGTGTCCAGCGGGAGTCTAAAATCAATTCAAAATGGAAGAATGTCATAGACACCGATCTCGGACATGTCGACTTCGAGGAGTTCAAAAGAAGAGTATATGGACAAAATGGACTTCCAACACCAATAGCCAAGCGGATGGTGAGAAACGGGATTTTTCAGGCAGCTGGATTCCCGCCTACAATGGATTGTGCAGAATTGATGGTGGAGTGTGCTATCAACTATGATGCTCAGAAGAGGCAGATCGTTGCACCTGATGGCAAAATCTTGGCACACTTAGGCGAGGTGGCAATCCAAGAAACCTTCGACATCCCAGCTCATTCACGGATAGTCTATAAGACCAAGGAGGAAGCCAAGAAATCATATGACAGCCAGCCAAACTTATGCACCACAACTGTTAACAAGGCATGGCTGGACAAACCTAAGCCGTCAATAAAGAAGATGCCCAAGAGACCCCGCCAGACAGATTTCAAAGAAGATTTTGGAGACATCATCTTGATGTTGAACAGAGTAGCTGGTAACCCGCAAGGTGCATTTTTCGAGAGCTGGATGTATTACTTCATAGACGAGATCACTTATGGTGTAAAGATGTTTAACTGGTCACGAATGATAAGTGACAATCTCCACGAGCAATTGGTCAATCTGGAAGAGACTAAGTCTTTTCACATGAGCTCATATATTGTCTACTTGTTGGCCAGATCATATAAGTATCCAGGACTAATTTGCAAGGGCAAGGTTGGCAACGGGGAGAACGAACTCAAACCTTATGACTGCTACCCACAACTCCAGCTGAAGGAAAAATCTCATTTCAGAAGGGTGCATGATGCCTTCCTAATGCATATTACCAGAACACTTCAAGGAGGAGTGCATTAGAGGCTGAGTCATGAGGTGAAAAGTTTAATCAGTAAATACGGATCTTGGTTCATCCAGTTCCCAAAATTCACATATGTCAGGATCCAGGGGTTTACTGGAAATCCCTATAAGTTGCCCATTTATCCAACAAATCGATGGTTTTGCTCGAAGTCCTGAGACAGCTAGAAGAATATCAGAACATCCAGAGACCAACCAAGAAGGAATCTGTTACTTTCCCATTTTTCATCGGGAATATGTTAGAATCTTGTCCATCAGCACAAGCAGCTGAGAGTGCCAGGTTGGAGATTCAGTGGTACCCCTTCACAGCCTACAAGTCCAGGGTTAACTTTGACCCACATCATCATATTCGAACAGTAGATGGAAGGAGGTAAAAGCATAGAGTGGAACTGGAAGACTTCTAGGCAAATGCCACCGATGAATATGAAGTCAAACGGAGATTATGGTCCAGAATGCCATTAGACTTCATGAGGGCAGTTGAGTTATGCCGGGTACCTGACCAGTTACAAGATGATGGGAACTATATCCAGCCGCGTTTCGAGGAGTCGACCTCTTCCTCCCGTGAGATGGTCAGAACCTAAGCACGCGGACTTAGCAACGTTAATGAGGCCAGTAGTCAAGTACTCTCAATGGTGGGTTGACCATCATACCCAGGAAATGAGATAGAGAAGAATAACGCTCACATATGATTTACTGAGCGAGTCAGAGTCGTATTCCTCTAATGCCGGTGCATCCCATCAGTACCTGGTTGAGATTGGAACGAAGAGGAAGGAAATAGTGCCAAGTGCAGAACCTGTTCGGAAAAGACATAAGCGAGAACCATCTCATTCAGCAGCATCTCGGAACATTGAGGAGCTGGTGGCGACCATAGATGAGTCCTTGGTTGAAATGATTGTACCTCCTACAGTTCAGGAAGAGAAAAATGAGCCTATTCAGCTGGATGATGAGGAGCCCTCGTCACCTACGGGCACGGAAATATTAGGTTCGGACAATGAGATGGAAGTCCGACATAATGACTTCGAAGAGGGAATGATTTCCGCCCTCAGGGAGGTTGTGGATGTTCCAAATGAGGAAGAGGTTCAGGTAGAGGATGGGATCGAGCAGTCAACCATCCCAGATTGGCTGATAGAGAGAATGAAGATTCAGGCACCTGCAGAAGCCCAAGAGGAAGATGATACTGTAGATTTCTTGGCAAGGTTGGAACAGGTTGCAATCAAGAAGCTTGCCAAGAAATTCTCTACCATTCAGAGGGACGAGACAGGCAATCGTTCCATACACATTGCAGTACCCACGGTGGACAAGCCACAAAACGAGATCACTCCTCAAGAGTATGCCATAACCATTGTAGATCTTGGCCAAACCACAAAAGGCCAAGAAGTGGAGGAATTAGACAATTCCGTTTCGACCATCAAAGCGAGACTAAAAAAAGAAGTGGCCAAGAAGGAGTATAAAAAAGAGGTTGAACGCCTGAAGGAATACATACGGCATCTGACCTAGCCACTTGATCAAGGTGATGCGGTAGCTCCTCTCCTCAATCCTTCACAAGAAATGACCAAGGACGTAGAGCACGGGATGGTGACAGCCAAGGAGGCTCAGGACTGGATGGCGAGTGAAGGAACGGAAGCAGCCTTGTTCATGGAGAGGCTGGCACTCGCCTATGGGCAAACCTCGTCTTTTCTTTCCAAACTTGTTGATATGGCAGAAACATGGGAATGTATTCCAGATATGCAGGAGAGGCTTATTCCATGCCTCAGGACCCTGAAGGGCACTCCAAGAGAGGAGTTGGTTGCTAGAAAAGTGATTGTTGTAGGTGCAGCATATGATTTCCATCACTGGTTTTGGGCAGTGACTATACGTAGAGAAGTTTTGGAGAAGGCGAAAGTGGATGGGCTCAGAATTGAGGAGCAAGTAAAGGAAATTCGAGAGAAAATTCATATGACAGCTGCAAAGGTGTTTGATCAAGAGATTGTCCGAGAAAAAGACATCCAGCTAGAGGAGTTGAAACGAAAGGTTCAGGAGGTTTTCTTCTCAGCTACTGGACCACTTCTGAGACAGGATTTTGCGAGAGTAGCAAGTCTTTCAGCCATCCGGAATGATTTTGGGAAGCAGGAAGCGGATTGGGCAAATACCTTTGCCAAATGTGCAGAGAACTTGGATGGACTTGAATTTCGGATCAGCATGCTGCCACCCGTCACGATGGAGGAGGTCATTGCAGTAGTGTCCAAGTTCATCGAACACAATGCTACCCAGGAGGATAAGGACGCCTCTCCTTGATGATAGCTGCAACTGCCACTTTACTGATTGTTTTCTGACTGATAACTCATGTTATTTTGGGTAACCCTAATTAGGGTTGAGTTGTAATAATCTTGGCTATTGATATTGTTTTAATCTCGGCCCTTCATTTGATTTTTGAAACTCTATATAAACTGGTGATCTCTCACTTTCATTTGTGTGGAGACAGTATATGAGATTGTTGCATTGAGACTATTTCAAATAATAAAAGCTCTTATGCATGATTTGCTTTGAATAACTTTTATTGTCAAACAGTAAGCGAGGTTGCATATCTTCTTCTGCCATTGATTAAAGTTAGAATTAGATTAAGTAGAATTTGCTTTGAAAGTTGGTTAAGTGAATGAGAGATTGATCGTATCAATTCAATGGTGAAGCATTGCTCATACTTTCTTCGAATGGATGATTTGCATTCGATGCGTAAAGTTAGCCTAAGCTTATAATCGTGGAAGCTTAACTTCAGCCTCACTCGAGGTCTAAAAATCATTATCATACCCTTTGAAGACTGCACTCACTTTGCGTATGTTGTCCAGCAGGAGGCGAAACAAAGTGTGGTTTATCCCCTTCACCGAATCCTTATTGTCTCTTGAATTCTTAGGCATAGAATAGACCTCCTAAACCCTTATCCTTTTGCTATTTTTTTTGAGACCCACATTGAAGTCCTAATTGAAGAGAGCCCTTAATGATAAATCCGCCTAAGTCAGACTTGTGAAAATTTCTTTAACGTAAGTCCCCTTGTTTATTACAAGCAAATCACAACGCCCATTGAGCTTATTCACACGTCAAGACCTGACAAAAGAAACCTTGGAATCGCCATATGATCTTCTCGCAATCTTAGCATACGCAGTGGTTTTTCAAGAGAGGATAGAGTGTCTTTGGACATTTTATTATGTGTTTGGTGGATGATAAAACGTACACCAACAGTGTCCTTGTATGACAGCCCTATCATTTGATTTGATACTAGTTATATAGATCGGGTATTATCATTTCTAGTATACTTTGTGATTATTAATATTTAAATATTTCAGTATCTATATCATAATAACTCTTTGTATAACAAGATGGTTTACCACTAATCAAAGGTTGCTCTTGATGTTGTAAGAAGATCTTGGATAGTTTACTATCAAATCCATTTTAAATTGCACATCTTTATCTACCAATTTGGCATTGATCCAGGATCTACTTGTTATCTATCAATTTGGTATTGATCAATCCTTCAGTCATCTACCCGTTTGGCATTGATCAGATCTGCTTGTTTTCTTCAGGCGGTATTAATTGTATCTACATATTTATCTTTGATTGTAAACTCGATGGCTTGCCACCAATAAGTTTTCAAATTAATTGTTTACTAGCCACATCCCAATTTCCATATGCTCTCACCTTGCCCTCATCATGATCTTGGTGATCAGAACGAACATGTGTTTGTGTTGATTTTACAATGTGGTAAAACCTAGCTAATGTTCTTGCCATAGATATTTACAAAATCCCACAAAAAAATAGCCCATATCAAAAAAAAATGATTGTAAAAAGAAGCAAAAATGAGTAAGAATGGAACCTCTGAAATTCAACACCAAAAATCAAATTGCTAATGGAGAGGGATCCATTATTTAAGCGATGACATCAACAATTCATGTGATGATGTCAAGAATGCATAGCTGCAAAAAAAAATTGCACACACATACAAAAAGTACAATGGTACAACCGTATGGATGAACAATGCAAGGCCAAAAAAATTCAGCCTCCTCTAGACCATGAACTTGAAAAATAACAAATTTTATATGGAAATGGAGGTTCTTGGGCCTTTTGGACATAATGGCAAGGTTTATTTGGCATCAAAATGCCCCAAAAATGAGTAGTTCACCAAATTCAACAATGAAACCCTCTTGAGCAATCAAGCTTCCCGATCTTCAATTTCGGTGAAATGAAAGTGAAAGCTCAAATGCGATCCATCAATCTCCAAAATTCATCTACAATAAAAATAAAAAAGAGAACCCCCTAACAATCTAATATAATTACTCTCCTATAAAGACTATTGAAAACTCTATTTCTCAAAGGACTAAAATCAACTAAAGACACCAACAAAGCTCTAATACCATGTAAAATTTAATGAAAATCCGAATACAAACCTAGATCTCAATGACTATAAGAGATTACAAAAGGCTACATGCAAACCTACAAATCTCTTAGAATGCAAAAATCAGCTAAAATCAATAAGAGAGTATGGAGAGTTTAATAATGATAAGAAAGAGCTATAATATATATATATTTCCAAATTCGATGAGGATGAGGATGAGGATGAGGATGAGGGTAAGGACAAGGCATAAAAATTTAAAAGAAGGGATTGATTTAACTAAGTTTCCAAATCTGGAAAAATGAGGAAAAAAGCTGTTGTACCCAAACCAAATTTTTTGCTTCATCAAGGCATTTTGCTTAAAATAGTCTAAACTTTGCTAAAATGATGATAAATACAGTTTTTGGGCAATATCAAGCATGGAGTTTTGTTAATGTTTTGTCAGTCAAAGGCAGTATCCATTGATCAGAACCTGAATCAGAGACTCAGAATGAAGAATTTCACGATGGAGGAGCATTTCACGACGACAATTATACTTTTGAATGGTCATTTCAGTGGCTAAAATCAAGATTTCAGTGGTTAATTTTTGAAGATTTCTCAAGGAAAAGCATAATTGCGCACCTATAGCCCAGGGGCGCCCTTCTTTTTGAAGGCCTAAATTTTGTGATAAATGCTCATGAATACAGTCAATCTCTTCAGAATTAGTCTGCCTGTTCGACGAGCTATCCTGCGAGGTTATCCGAGACTCATAACTCTGGTAACTGGCGACAGAAGTTGAAGATTCCAAAGTTCCAAATTGCAAAAGCTTGTCTTTTTCCAGCTTTTGCGCCCCTATAGCTTGAGGGCGCACCTCTTAAAGGGAGGTTAGATCTTGGTTTTCCTTATGGTTGATTTATTCAATCCCTTCACGACTAGTCTGCCTTTCCGACGAGCTATCAAACGCAGTCATCCGAGTCCCAGAGCTCCGGCAGTCCATGTCAAAAGATGAGCTTATGGAGAGACTTCACATCACAGAACTTCCTTAATTGCTTTTCCAGTGCGCCTGTAGCTCAGAGGCGCCCTTCAAAATGACCCTTAAGACGCCAGAGTTTGTTGACAAGGTCTTCCTGACATCAGTGCTACTCTAGTCCAGCTTCGCGATGCACCAAGTTGCCTATTAATCCGACATTCTGAAAGATCGTGGCAAAGATTCTACCAGGCACGTAATTTCACAGGTGGCCTAGCATATAAATTTCATTGTATTTTTGTAGGCCAGGGGCACCTAGCCTTTAGGCCTGTCAGATGAGGTTATTGATGTTCGAAGTCTTCACGAGACTTGAGCGTAATTACTCTAGCTATCCAACGAGCCCAGCTATCAGCCTTCAGGATTTGGCAAATGCTCGTACGTGCGAGGTCTTTGGTGAAATACTGAAAAACGGAGACACTCAGAAAATGGCCAAGTCTAGTCGTTTATTCCATCTTAAGCGCCTTTCTTTTTGAGGTCTTAGAAGCAGTTTTCTTGCTTCGTTGCCTCTTGAGTCTTCTCTTGTAGGTTCTCCTGGCTACGCATCGAGACAGACAGTGCTCGAATCGGGTCATCCCAGCTCCAAATATCAGAGGTCAAAATAGGGCATCTGGTTGAGGGTTGCACTTTTGTTAAGATGGTGTTCATGCCTTTTCAAGCTAGGGGCGCTTTTACTTTTGGGGTCCTTAATGCGACTGTCAAATGCCTTGCATATATCCGTTGGATGCAGAATGCCTCTAGTCACGTAGTGAGCTTGGTTGCCTGTCAGTAGGGTTCACCGTTCGTCGTCGGCAGCCGTTTGAAGCGTCAGATGGTAGTTTTGAGAAATGGTTTAAGTCCAGTATCTGAAAATCAATTTAATCAAGGGCGCCAAATTTTCTGAGGTGTTAAATGATGGATTTTGCAGTGATGACTCCCAGCAGACATTTCTTCCTTGTTCAGCAGGCTTCGCAATGAATTTACCAGTTCAGTCTCAGCATCATCTGGTCACCCAGGAATCAGTGTCGAAGATGGCCAGTTGTAACTTTGTAGTTAGCTACAAAGTAGGAAGTTAATAAAAAGTGCAATATCTTGAGCAAATGGACGCCTATGAGGCCAATTAATGACTTTTTGAAATCAGTGAGGTTTGTCGGTGAATCCTAAAGCTTCATTCGGTTTGTCAACTGAAGTTAAATAATATTTAATATTTATTCTTGCATTTTAGGCATTAAATGGTGAATTTCTAAAGTTGGCGCCCTCTTTGTGCTAGGATTTCAAATTGCATGATAAATATTATTTTATTATTATTTATTTCGGGACTTCGAGTCAGTGTCAGTTAACTGAAGGGGGTCCAATCAAAAGCCTTCTATTTTGGTTAAGGTTTTAAATCTTGCAGTAAACAAGATGGTGCGAATTTTCCTTATTTAAACATGGCACCATCATTATTCATTCTCCCAGTTTCAAGGAAATTCGTAGTTTCTCAAGACAAAGGCGAATTTTCAGAGCAAAGGCGAATTCTTCATCAGTTATCAAGGACGATTTCATCAAACAAATCTTTTTGCAGGTTTTTGTTCACATTCATCAGCAAATTTGAAGAAGAGGGGCGATTTTCACAGAAGAGCATATAAAAAATGTCTTTTTCCTGCTTGATTCTCAGATTTCTCTCAAACTACAATTCGCATGTTTCTGGAGTTGGCAAATTTGACAAGTTTGAACATCTAGATCATTTCTGTATAGCTTCCTCGAATTAAAATCGTGCGCTTGAATTTTTAGGAATTTTTAACTTCAAAACATCCATTCTTGAGTTTCTAATTTTCTCAACTGAAAATTCTTTGCACGGTCGAGTAGAAGTCATATTTTCGCATTTCTGACGTTCTGGGTTGTCTTAGAATCTTTTTCTGGACAAAACCCATATCTCAGATTTTTTGCGAAAATAACTCTTCAAAAGGCTATTTTTAG
>VDFB02005050.1:0-44543 GCA_007258455.2 Sequoia sempervirens
GTTTTGAGGTTCTGATTTTTGGATTTTCGGGTTTTTCTATTTACTGGTTTTTTGGTTTTCTATTTTTTTTCTGTGTCTTTATTCCTGCAAGTTAACTAGATTAGATTTTCTTGTATTACTAATCTTTTCTTGTAGCGTGTGGCAATCCTCATTCGTGTGTCCAAGACCATTGCATATGAGACTACTAATATTCATTGTTTGCAGATTCGCATGTCAAAGAAGGAATAACAAAACTTTGTGCTTGTTTTTCATAGATTAGCAAACATTTGATTTCGGTGCATATAAAAAGAACACGTCTTCTTTGGTTGATTGTGCTTGCAAGATGGTAGGTGAGTATGCTCTCACTTGGTGAAAACCTTGTGATCAGAAAACCAGACCCATCTTTATTTGTTAATTACCCTTCACGATTCGGTATATCGGAGTATCCTCTCCTTGCATTTATTAGAATACAGGTGTAAGAAAGCGATTCGTCTAGAACTGTACGGTGGGAAAAGTACTCACCCGGGATGACTCGGACTTATTAGCACCACGACAGAGGACTTCCGGCCATTATACATAAAAGTGGAGTTCTTAGGGAAAGCCCAGAATCCTGGCGTGAATTCCGGCGAGATGGATCCGAGGGACTCTCGCCCGCATGGATCCATACGAACTGAATGCCGAACTAAAACTCTCTTATTGTAGTAAGCCAAAATCCTTCTATTTGCTAGCGGCAAATTCGGTCTGAAGGCATCCACACTTCGCAGTTTAGCGTAGATGTGATCAGCTTCGCCATGGGAGTTTCATGGGGGTTGGAGCTTGGTTAGCCTGAGAAGAAATTACCTTTGTAAGAGAACGCGTGCAGAAGCCAAGCTTCTGAATTCACACGCTACAAATATGCGGTTGGGGAAACCCACGTGGAATCTAGTGAATATTGTCATGTCCTAACCTAGGATCGTGCTTATCTGATGTGTGTTTGTTTACACCCAAAACATTATGCTTGTCAAAGTGCTTGTTGGATTTTTTCAAAACATTATACACAACATTCACAAATCTGGACACAAACAATCGACCTTGGACAACTCAGACTTTTCAACAAAACATCAGAAAACAATTTTAGTCCTCATTTTGAACTTAGACTCGGCATTGTCCATCATAGTCCTCATTCGGCATCTAGCTTGGCATTGGTCATTTTCCTTAGTCAACATCTTCATTGTCCATCATAGTCCTCATTTGGCATCTAGCTTGGCATTGGTCATTTTCCTTAGTCAACATCTTCATTGTTACCTTGACATTTGACATTTTATCACCTTGCATTGGTCATTTTCCTTAGGCAAACATCATTATCACCTTGCATTGACATACTCCAAAAATTAGTGTCATAACTTGTCATCTTAGTCTTCATTGTCATGTGGCATTAGTCATTTTCTTTAGACAACATTGTCATATTGCATCCCTTATTATCCAAAAAAATCCAAAACATAGTCTTGCATTGTCATCCTTTATCAAAAAAAATACAAAAACATAGGCTAGTGTCATCCTTGCATTTACTTATCATTCTCATCATCCTCATTTGAGCAAATCCCTTTTACGGTTGAGACTAGGCTTCAAAGACAACAACAACAAATGGCAAACTCTGGACAAGATTCCAATCCCAACATCAACAATAACACTTATGACACAAACCAACATTGGACCTTTTCCGACCCATTTCACAACATGAACATGCAACCTCCCATGAACATGCCATCTTCATCAAAAAACATTTTTGAACCATTCATACAAAGAGACCAAAATGGACGAGTATATTTCAAAGACATAGAAGCTGCCAAGCAAAATCCTGACATAGTCTCCTTTGTAAAAAAATATCTCTTACGTGACCCTCAAAGGCATCTAGCCATGCTTTTGGACGAAAGGGCTAAGTTACCACAAGGCTTTGACATAAATACCTTGCCACCATCCATCTACCCTCACCATCAACAGTCACTTGACATGAATCCTACCAATAATTCACAACAAACATCCACTTATCACCCTTATCCTAATGTTGACAAGGGAAGTCAATTGTCCACTAGTCCATTCCATACCTCCACGCCATATTCTGACCCTTCACCTATCAATTCCGTCCAAGTCCACATGCCTTACCAACCATCTACCAACACATGTCACGTCCCCACATCATACCATATCAATTCGGCCCAAGTCTCCACGTCCCATTTTAGTCAACCTTACTCCAATCCAGTCCAAGTCCCTATATCATTACCAACTAATATAGTCGAAGTCCCCATGTCACATCATATGCCATCACATCCTACTCCAGTCCAAGACTCCATGTCATATCCGGTCCAAGTCTCCACGTCATACCCTAGTCCTTCACATACTAGTCCAGTCCAAGTTCCCACATCCTATTCTAGTCCTTTGGTCATTAATCCTTTTCAAGTCACCCCCTCACAAGCCACATCTAGTCATGAAAATTCTATCATAGTCCAAAGTCAAATCCCATTTAATAAACTTGAGGATACATGTCAAAATGAAAGCCCAAAGTATGACCTTATAATGTCACCCTCATGTCAAGAACAAGGTAGTCCATCCCATGACCCTATCTTTCAGTCCATCCATGAAGTCCTTCAAGACAATCATGACATCCAAAACACACCTCTCCTTGACAATGGCTCTATTTCTGACTATATAATCCATGACAACCCCATCTTCGAGCAAGACCCTACCATTGACCAAGAAGTCCAAAATGATCCACTCATTGACCTTTATGCAATTCATGATCAAACACTTGTCGACCCTATACAAGCCTCGACTATTGACACTTCCTATGATGAGACACTTGCCTTCATGGGACACATAGATGATATTCCTCCAGAACAAGAATCTTCCACTAAGGACATGCTTGCATATGATCAAGTTATAGCTAAAATCATTGGACTCTATGACACTAAAAATAATGATGGCTTTGACATTGCCTTGAAAGCACTAACAGAGTCATTTGAACTTGACATGTCGCATGATCAGATGAAAGATATCAGTCAAGAATATGGCCAACAAGACAATGAAGCTAAGACACTTTATCAATTAGGGGCATCTATCTTTGTTAGAGCAGGATTTCTTGCAAATGAAAATATTACAAGTGACAGTGTCCATAGACATCATGATGGGTTAGCATCTTGCTTTCAAAACAATAAATACCCCATTGCAAATAGAATCTGTCAAAGCATGCAATATCAAGGCAAAGGACTAGGCATACACGAGCAAGGCATTCTTGAACCAATACAGCTTCAGGGAAATTACAGACATCAAGGTCTTGGTTATTCCTCAGACAACAAATCAAACGATGTCAGTGGTACCTCCTCGATATTAGGGACAACTTTGTCAGAAACAAATGTCAAAATGGAGTCCATGAGAAATCCTCGTCATAAGATTGCTGCCAACACTCCCTCCACCCACACCATGAACCGTCATTCTATCATGAATCAACCTCCCCTTTGGGACCAACAAAAACAAAAGTCTTACAAATTAGAAGATCAAAATCAAATGTCAAAGGCCATTGAATCAAACAAAAGGACAAGTGGACAAATGAAATTAAAATGGATCCCAAAGAAAGACGGATCGAAAAAAGACACCCAGTCAAATGCAAAAGTCAATCACAATGTGGAGCGACAAGGCAAGAGGAATCCCACATATAACACATGTCCACCTCCTTCAAAATGGTCATCAAGCAAGGCATCTAAAAGTGTTGGTTCCAAACACCATCCCTCCAAAATCCGTCATCCAACATCCCAAGTTTGGAAAATAAAAAGTCATTCATCTAAATGTCCAAACAACCTTTCCATGTCTACCATCATTCATCATAATCCTACATGTCGCCTAAAGTCCAAAAATCCTACGTCACAAATCCGTCATGTCATGGCAGCAACTCTTTACCACAAGGACTCTCATGGCACTCTATTGCGATGTGCGTATTTTGATAAGGCCAACTCTAGTATCAGAAAGGATCACAATGACATCAATCAATTGTATACAAGTGCTACGATCCTGACAAGACAACTCCTTCAGCAAGGTCATTTTTGGCATATCATGGCACTAGTCTCTACATCGGCACCGTCAGTGGATTCAGAACAGTCAGTGGTTATCTAAAGCATCTAGGCTATCCACAAAATCTAAATAAAAAAATTAAAATTAAAAATCATCACCTCGATGAAAACTTGGCAATAGGCATCTTGGTGACACCAAAAAAAATCAAAAAGTCAAAAAAAATAGTAAAGAGAAAAATTTCATCCAACGGTGAAAACTTGGCAAACAGGCGCCTTGGATAAGTACCATGATGAAAACCTGGCAAACAGGCGTCATGTGTAAAATAAATCGTCTATGTGGACTCTTACACTTGGGGGCAAGTAGTCTCATTTCCCATACCTTCCTCATGACATTGACATCCATCTAAGCCCTATCATTTCCGTCCATTTTCCCACCTACCTTGGTCTTGACATAAAAATAGCACACATAAATCACGCTTTGAGGAAAACTCTTGACATGTCTATCCTTAAGTCATACATGATTCATAAAACATCATGTCATTGACCGTCATAGTCTTATTGTCATTATACGACATAGTCCTTAAAAATCATATGACAATTCCATTAATCTCATGTCTCCTATCTTTTACCAAGGCCACCCCCTATACTTTCATGTCTATCACCTATCTTGGCTTTCCCTTGTCAAACGGTCTAAGGATAATCATCATCCCATCTAGTCCTAACCAAGTCATTCCAAATGCAATGAGTCCAATTCATACAAGCGCATTATCCAAAACATTACTTGACTGCATTCCTAGCTCGGCTGTAGACCTCCATACTTTCATCACTTTATTGTCATCGTCCTCACGTTGTTTTGGGATGCGTCCTTCCCACGTCAAACAATGTTGTCATCACTTGTCAATTGGTATTCAGCTTGACTAGGGGCACAATCATGTTTGTCCTTGGATTCTCATATGTAGGCATCAGTCATATGCATTTTTCACTATCCTCTTAAACGTCAAAATCCAAATAAATCATAAAACAACAAAAAGACAAAAACATGGCAAAAAGTCCTGAAAAAAGACAAAAACATGGCAAAAAGTCCTAAAAAAAGACAAAAACATGGCAAAAAGTCTTGAAAAAAGACAAAAACATCATAAAATGTCCTGAAAAAAGACAAAAAACATCATAAAATGTCCTAAAAAAGAAAACATCATAAAATGTCCAAAAAGACCTTAAAAAATCATAAAATGTCTGCAGAAAACAATAAAAACATCCAAATCAATGTCAAAATCCAAAATATCGTGCTAGTCAGCGTCGGCCACCCATGTCATTGTCAAACTACGCTGTCTCAAGCAAGATTTGTTAATGAGGGCAAGGCTATCACCGATGAGTCCCCGAGACATTAGGTCACCAGGTTGGTCAAAATAAAATCATGGCATTTGTCACAATCATCACATCAGTCAAATAAGTCATACATAGTCAAACTCGAACACAAGACAGTCATTTGAAACGTCAATGTCAAAATTGGTCAAAATTAGACAACACAGTCCAATCAATCATTTGTCAACACTAGTCAACTTGCCAAAACATATTACTTAAAACAATGTCAGTCTCGTCACTCTTTGGTCCTCCTCTTCAAGATGTGTCCTTCTTGGAGTTAGACCTCGTCAAAATGTCCTTTGCCTTTTCAGGATGTGTCCTTCCTGATAATAGGCCTTGTCAAACTATCAATACTGTCAAATTGGCAAAACTCTTAAAATGTCAAAACTGTCAAACTGACATAAAATCAATCTTTGGCAAACAAACATTGGCAAACAAAATTACATGGCTGTTAATCTTTCTTGGCTATTTTGTCTTATATTTTTACTGTCTTGTCTTTTGGTCATGTTACTAGCTACCTCGAGGATGTCCCATGAAGGATTTAGAGGTGCGATGACGTCTCCTGGCCTATTTTATTTTTTATTTTTTTGACTGCTGTCTGTGGGTTGTCTTGACAAAAGACTGGGCAACTTCGGGCCTAGTATGAGCAGATTATTCCTTGTTCTGCGGATCGGCTCTGCTTTTTCTCGCGGATGACCTTGTACCACCTTTAATCTATGTCATCATATCATGGTGTTTGTTGTCCATTTGTGTCATTTTACCAATGATGATTAAGAGCAATAAATATTAAAGTCCCATAGGTTTTGCGATTTATTCTAGAACCAACATGCACTCCTTTAGTCTTGTGATCTTTCACTGCCCTCATATATATGGCATTGCATCCATAATACCCATATCTTTTGCACCAATATCTCTTTGTTCCTTCATATTCTAGTCTTCGACACTTTGTGAGCACACCCATGTTCTTGGAACCTGCCCTGGCCCTCCTCGAGGGCATACCACAACCCTCCGCCATTCTTCTCATCTTATTTTTACACCTGGGCATTTTTTGACTTATTTTTCTTTGTCACAATGCTTAATATTGCCACATTATGACAAAGAGGGGCAAAATGTAGACACATAAAATTGTCTTAGGCTTGCAACTCTTAGATTATTCAACATTTCCCCTTTCATTCTTAATAATTAAATAATTTTTAATTATTTAATTATTTTCTAAAGTCATAATTCTTCTATTAATTAAATAATTTTAATTATTTAATTAATTCATTTTTATCTTTATTCTCCCTTGATTAATTAAATAAATTTTATTTATTTAATTACGCCACTAATTAAGTCCCCTTCTTCTAAAATTAAATAAATTCTTATTTATTTAATTCTGTCCATTTTCACTATAATTAAATAATTTATTTAATTATTTAATTATTCATTAGCTTTTTCTCCCATTAAAATTAAATAAATTTGATTTATTTAATTTAGCCATTCTCTTGAATTTTGAATTAAAATCATTATTTAATTTCAAAATAATTCTTTTATCACATTCCTCCATAATTAAATAATATCTTTATTATTTAATTACTTGCTAGTTATCTGGAGTAAATAAATCTTATTATTTAATTTCTCCAGCAACCTCTTTGTCCGTGCCAGCCTTATCTTCCAATTTAATTCTTGACTTTTGACTTCTCATTCAATTTCGACCGTTGATTGAATTATTTCATAATTCAATCTCCACCCTTCATTCTTACCTGTTGCCCTAATTTTGACCTAACCCTAATGCACATATCAACATTCAATCTTAAACATTGATCTTAGGGTTCCTGTCATTTTTTCATCCTGGCCACACGTTCAAAATTGCAATTTTTATAAAAGGGCAATTTTGACCTCATTTGCAGGTCCCTCTGAATCTTTAGCTCATTTTGACTTCTTGCACTTTTAGTCTATGTCAACTTGCTGTCAATTTAGGGTTATAGTTTTTTACAGTCATTAGTCATTTTAGCTCATTGTAGGGTTATTGTTATTTTCTGCAAATCCTTCAACACTTGCATAGGGCTTAGTCTTTAGTCATAGTTGCTCACATAAATCTGAGGGCTTTGTTATTTATCTGCAAGCTAGGAGGTATAACAGAGATTAATCATGGAAGGTGGAGACATAGGGTAACTTCATCCCTATTGTCTTCACTCCACTTCCTTTGTGCTTTGTTATTTTCATAGGAATTTTGATTGTTATTGTGCTTACTTAATAAAATTTAGGATTTTCCCTTGATTACAATTTGAATGTAGATACCTAAGCGAATGCAATGAAATTTTTTAGATTTCAATGACCTAATAACTACATTTTTTTTCTAAATTTGCAAAAAATTGAGCAAAATGACACCTTGATGCAATAACACTTTTTTGAGAATTCCAAATAAAAACTTAGAAAGAAAAAATAGGCTAACAACATGGAAACAAAAAAATTGAGCAAAAAATTATTTGAGCCAAAAATAGCAGGACAAAGCCACCCAAGGGCGTTTGTGTCTTGGAAAAGTTTTTGGAAATTGAAAGTTTGATTGTTTATCAAAATGTTTAAGGGTTCTATATCTATGTGTAAATGGGTGTGACAGTGAATATGTTTCCAAATTTTCTCTCAATTTAAGACAATGTAACTCAAATGCGAATGTAACAAAGCTTGAACAAATGCCAATTGTGAATATAATTTTGAATATATATCTAACCTAAATGACTACAACTAATCCTATTGTAACCTATTATGCAATATAGTATACATTTTTTTGAATTTTTATCCCTTTCTATGATGCAAAAATGAATTCCCAAATGAGAAACACAAAACAATGCAATGTGACACCTAGATCTAGAATGAATTGCTTCAAATTTCAAAAGGTATATAATGTTAACATGTCGGGTTTACCAAAATGAAACAAAAAAAAAGTGAATCCTAAGTCTAATGCAAGGAACCTAGAATCAATTTCCTTTTTCTAGGGAATCATTAGGATGCAAACCAACAAGGTGATTAGATTGATTTTCAACCATGAAGGTGAGTCAAATAGAACTAGATCTGCATCCCTTTTGGGCCTTGGAAATTGATTGACCTAATTAAACTATGTTCCCTAATATAAAAATGCAAGATTCTAACCACTGAGAAATTATAACAAAAATTCACCAGAAGATTAGAGGAAGTTAGAGTTCTATGCACCTATCTTGTAAATTTGGAATCAGCAACAATAGGAGGACTAGTTCACCATAAGGAGTCTATATCCTTGTAGAGATATTTTAGTTCTTTTTTCATAGTTCTCTGGTGCTAGATCAGAGCTTTAAATTTTAGCTTGTAAATTTTTTAGATCATTGTCGAAAAATTCTATAGGCGAGTTTTCATGAGTTGTCAAGGTGTAGGGCTTCAAGTGCAACAATGGATAAATGATATTCAAACTTATTTCAATCCTCTCCAAACCTAAAACCTACAAATTTAGAGAGAGAGGAAGGGTTATGCTATTTAGGGGTTTACATTAGTCAAACCCTGTGTTAGTGTTTCCATTTCCACAATGGAAATGCCAATGATAAAAGAATAAATGATAGGAAGGAATGATGAATCAACAAAGAGCTGCAACTCACCACCCTTCATTGACATCCTTGAAGGACTAAATTCATGCACATATTCTCAAGGTCTTGGATCTTTATTTCTTGATTTTCTTGAATTGCTTGGAGACCTATGAAATGGTTAGCCTTCACAAACAATAATAACATGAACATGCATAAACTCATAGAGGATTTGGCATGATTCTTGGATATTGAATTGCTGCAATAAACCCTCTATTGTGGCTCTTGAATTCTCTTGACTTCTCTTAACAATAATTTTCACCTTTTGATTGTTGTTAGATTTCAAATGATGCAATAACTAGGTATTTATAGGCATTTATTCAATTTCCCAAAAATTCAATCCCGATAGCCCACTTTAGACACTTGAATTGCAAATAATAAAGTGTTGACACTAACATATTTGAATTTGGAGCCAAACAAAATAGAGGGACACTTACACCCAAATGAGAATCATTCACCATAATGGGACTCATTCACCACAAGGAACCTATTTCCTAGCCCTATTCTCTAGAAATTAAGGTGATGGGGGAAAATTATTATATGAATACATTTATTTTCCACTTGCAATTTATCAGAAATTGTTAAAAATAGGCCCTAGAATGCATAATTTAGGAAATTAGGGGTTCAATTAGGTCCAATAAGATAAGGGGGAGAAAAACATAGTGTGAAATTGTCAAGGGTGACTATTTATGATGCTACACATCTATAATCAAATTCGATACAATAAGGAGGTAAGAAGGAAATAACCTAGTTTTAGCATCTGAGGAGCAAGCAAATGCACTCAATTTTGGATTAAACCCTAGACATGAGACCTTATCTATTGGTCTATCTTTGAGACAAATAAGCCTAAGTTTAGTGATGATACAAGTGAACTAACAAGAAATGTAATTTCTAGAAGGATGGGTGATACAATCACCTTACAAGCTGCAACACTGAGCGTGAATATGACCATCTTCATAGAAGACAAAGTGAGCAAATTGGAGGTAGACTTAGAAAGGTTAATGATCAAAATTCAAAGTTGCAGGAATAATTGAATATTTTATCTAGATTAATATCATTGCCTCAATTAAGATTAAGTAATAAATGTGGAGATAAATAAATTAAAGAGGGGGTTAAATGATAAGAAAGAAGTAGTAGAGAAGGAAAAGAAGGATAAAAGAGGAAATTTTTTAGATGTGGCTGACAATATTTTTAGTCATAGGTTGTCATATATCTTGAGCCATCTAGAAGAGATATGGAATGGGTAAAATGAAGTTAAAATTGTTCATATTATTCACATTCCTTGAGGAATAATCTCCAAAGTGTTATTGACACTTGGGGTCCAAGGAAGCAAATAATTGAAAAGATAGTGGTGAGAGAAAATTTTGATTTTTATGCTCCATTTGAGTTAGGTATCATCTCTAAGACTTTAGAAAATATTGAGGACAATATGGTTATACATCAAATCTTTCAGCTTGCCATGGAGAATTTTTTAAGAGAATTTGATGATATTACATATGGTATCTTTCCTAGTATTTTCTCTGAGGATGGTGGGATAAAGGAGTATAAGGTATGGAGGACCGAGTTTAGTAATATATTACCCCCCATCATAAGTTCTATTTTTGTAGATGATACTTTAGAAACAAAAAAAATGAATACCACTATAGAGAAGCTGATAAAATTGGAGATGAGTTTGGAGAAGTTTGTAAAGGATATAAAGAAGTGGACCAATGGAGGATAATCTACTCATTTGATTCACATTGGAGAAATTTTGGCACATCCTTGGCATTTAATGGATGTTTTGGAAACATGGATGGAGAAATATAATTAATAAGGAAAACGAGATTTCTCCTTTTTTGTCTCATCGTGTATGTTAGGGATTATCTCTTCAAGCGACTTCTAAGTATTTTGTCATCTAGTTCTATCCTTTTTGTCTCTTGCTAGTTGGTTGTAATTATTGGGATTAAGGTGTCTCAACCTTAGAGTCCTAATCTTAATTTAATTGATGTATTATTGTATTAATTTGTATTATTTAATTGCCTATGTGTGGACAATGGAAATGGAATGCACAACTTCCTTGTTCACACCAAAAGGGGAATGAAGGAAGAGGGATCCGATTTCACAATGCGCACATTCAAGAAAAAACCCTTGAGATTCCAATGCAAGGAAGATTGAAATATGTCAAAGGGGAATGTCCTAAATGCTAAAAACTGATAAACGAGATTAACTACTAATGCAAAACTTAGAAAATGTAAGATGTTTGAAAACACAATGTGATATGCAAAAAGATCTAGAAAATGACTTAGAAATGCAAATAAAGCAAAATAGAAAGCTTGAAACAGAAAGTGTGCACCTGGAAATATGTTGAAGGCTGGAAACATCTTTGAAAATTTGAAATTGCTACTTTTTAAGCCTAGTGGGACTCATTCACCATTCTGGGTGAATCAATTCCAATTTTGGAGAATTGTCCCGAAACAAGTTTTAGCCAAAAGGGTACCCAAATCCACAAAGATCTCCAAAAAAAACCTATAGTGGGACTCATTCACCACTACTGGGGGATGAGTCCCATTTTGTCGAAAAGTGTCCTAGGAGCAGAATCTCGAACTGAAACTTTGCAAGCCTCTGAAGATGGATGAAATAAGAACTTTCCCACTAATTTCATGTAGATTGGATGGATATTTTTCCCTAGATTTGATTTTTCATGAGTCTTGACAACTTTGACAACATTTGCAAATTTTCATTTTGGCACTCTAGAAGGCTTCCAATCCATTTTTCTTCAATCTACAGATCTACAATCACACATTAAAGAGGGGAAAAACTTGTTGATTATTAGAGGAATAGGGGTTTTCCTTTGTCAAACCCCTGCAAACCCCTTTTAGGTAATTAAACCAAATGATGAAAATAAAATAATGAAGCATGCACATGAGATAATGCAATTAGAAACTTTCCATGATGATGGATCTTGAATTTCTACAACAATGGATGAAGAATCTGCCCTTGAATGCCTTAGAATTGATCTTGTGAAGTCTTGAAATGCTTAATCCTACCTTTCTTGACTTGATAATATGAATGCCTTATGAAATAATGATTTGACAACTTATTTTTATAGGCAAGCCATTCAAATGCCCATTAATTTGATCCCCAAGGCCGACATTGATGAAAATTAAACTTAAAACCTAATTTTTCCTGCTCAAACCCTAAAAATAGCTCAAATGGGACTCATTCGCCATTCTGGGTGAATGGGTCCCACTTGGATGGGACTCATTCACCCAAAGTTGTAAATGGGTCCCACAGGGGTTCTTTTCCCAGTTGGGATGTTAGGGAGTGAAGAAATGAGGTTTATATGTTGATATAGTTGGGTTTTTTTATCAAAATATGCCTCAAGATGCACAATATGGGGTTATACGGACCTATTAATGATGATATAAATGGTGGTTAGGGCTAGGGACACAAATTTCAATGTGAAAGTGTGGTTAAATACACTTTACAACATTAAAATGAGACCCACATAGCCGAGAAAGGCACAAGATCCAATGTGAATGTGTAAAACACATTACAACACTAAATTAAAACCAAGTTTAATTTATAGGACATCTAGATTAATGTGAGAATACAATTAAATAAATTTTGCAATATTA
The DNA here is from genome assembly GCA_007258455.2 of Sequoia sempervirens. Taxonomy (NCBI): domain Eukaryota; kingdom Viridiplantae; phylum Streptophyta; class Pinopsida; order Cupressales; family Cupressaceae; genus Sequoia; species Sequoia sempervirens. The sequence continues at coordinate 12,589 of VDFB02005050.1, forward strand.
AATTAAGGGGAAAATAGGTCCATTAGGCTTAAATGCTTAATAAAAGTCTAGAAAAGTATGAATTTTTTTTACAACACTTTACAACACCTTTACAAGACATCGTTAAATGCATTTTATTAGTTTGCAAGGGCCCAAGACCTAATGTGAATGTGTAAAACATCTCACAACACTAGATAAAGGCAACATTAGGTCCAATTTATCATTAATTATTCCTGAATCAAACAAGGGGTACTTTTTTCTATGCTACACTATGGTGTCATGTCACAAATTAGGATCCACCGACTGGGTAGCATCCCCATTGGAAGTGATTGGATGACACATAATCATCCCAAGTGGACATAGGCATCCTAATTTGGAATATTTGACCTATGAAAGATTCTATGACACATCATATAAGGCACCTTGTTGCATGGAGAAATTTGGCACCCAAGTTGGGTTACGACAGGATGTAAGAGAATCAACTATTTTTAGTCGGTTATGATAGATTTTCTTACAAATTCTATGATAGGTTTTATGGAAGATTTATTTAATATTCTATTATAGTTGTAAGGAATATGTCATAAGCTATTTTTAGTATATTCTAGGCACCCAAGCTTGAGGAAGGAATTTTTGCATGTTTGACCATTGTAAGGGGTGTAAGGGAATATGTTACATGTGTCCAAATGCATGTCTATGGTGTGGGATATTGTGCCATGTGGATTTGGATTCCCCTCTCCTTCTAGATGCTTCTTGAAGCTTGTATCACTCTATATATTGAGTGCCTTACATTGTAGAATGCATAGTTTGTTTTGTAGGTAATGAAGTGCTGTCGATATCACTCGAGAATAGGTGTTCATTTTTAAGCACTTATGTAGAAGCTTTGTACTTGGAGATATGTTGTAACTCTTATTTGATATAATATAGAAGTACTATGCTTTTGAGGGGAGAGGTTTTCTACCCGAAAGGGTTTTCCCCACATATATTTGGTGTCACTATTTTATGCATTCTTGTTATTCTATTTGTTATTATATGTATGTGTTTCTCTTATTGTAAAAGAAAAAGGTGTTAAAACAAAATTTTGTATCTCTCCCCTACTTAGATTAGTGTAGGAAGTTGTTTTTGCTTACTCGGCTTCCTTTCAGTTGGTATCAGAGCCTGGCCAGTCTTGGTTCCTTTGTTGTGCTAGAAGGGTTTTTTTGAGCTAATCTTTGTTCCAATGGGAGTTTTGCAAAAGTGTGCATTTCGTTACCTTATTGTAGGAAAGAGATGGAAAGCACATCTGGGAGGATTGGGATCTCATGGATAGGAAAGCCAAGGGTCTTATTAGACTCTGTTTCGCTGATTTTGTCCTTTTGAATCTACATGAAGAGAAATTTTTTGCTTCTCTGTGGAAGAAGCTTGGTGATGTCTATTAGGCTAAATCCCTGGTAAACAAGCTTTTCTTGAGAAATAAGATGTATTCTCTTAAAATGGAAGATGGAGGATCCATTGTAGATCAACTGAACTCTTTTAACATGTTGGTTGCACAACTAGGTTCCATTGGAGACAAGATTGATGAACAAGACCATTGCATGATCCTTTTGTGTTGATTGCCAAACTCTTGGGATCACCTGGTAATGGCTAGTGGAAGCACTACTTCCACCTTCAAGATGGATGATGTTGTTGCTTCATTATTATCTGAAGAGATGCGAAGGAAGTCTTCTAAGATGGCCAAGGAGGCCCTTGTAGTTCATGGTAGACCAAAGGAGAGAGACAAAAAGAAAAAAAAGAAATCTAAGTCAAAGTATCCTAGTAAGAATTCCAAGGGAAAATGTTGGAATTGTGGAAAAACTAGTCATATTTGAAAAGATTGCAAGAAGGAGAAGAAGAATAAAAAAAGTCTTTCTCTGATTTTGAATCGAAGAAATCATCTCAAGATGATGGAGAAGAATTTATTACAACCTTGAGAGCCCATGCATTGGATGATATGTGGTTGATAGATTTAGGTGCATTCTTTCACATGACCTCTCATAGAGATTGGTTCTTTAAGTATGAGGAGTTTGATGGTGGAGTGGTGTACCTAGGTGATGACTCTCACCTAAAAATTGTTGGTCATGGAAGAGTCAATATCAGATTTCCTGATAGAAGAGTGATGAGAATTGATGGTGTCTTGCATATCCTGGGTTTGGGATGAAACCTACTTTTTGTAAGTAAATTGAATAATTTGGGAGTGCAAGTTGTTTTCTCTAGTGGAGGATGTGAGATGACTAGAGGGGCTATGGTGTTGTTTAAGGGTGTTCGGATTGCCACTCTGTTTCAACTTTATGCATGCATTGTATAGTGCAATATTTCTTTTGATGTATCAAAGAAGAGATCTTTGGATTCTTCATCATCACCATCAGATCGTGTAGAAAAGAATCATGTTGCATCTACAACCAATGGTCATGCATTTTGGGTACCTAAGGGTGCTCATTTCATGGAAATGAAGCTTCCTATAGAGAAGACAATGTTATGGCACCAACAACTTGGTCACATTGGTGAGAAGGGTCTTAGAACCCTAAAAAATAAGAGCATTGTTGAAGGCCTTGATGATTGTAATCTCGATTTTGACTTTTGCAAAAATTGTGTATATGGAAAACAACACCGTGTTTCTTTTTACTCTAGTTCTCACAAGTTTTTTGGGGTTTTGGACTATGTTCATTTAGATATTTTTGGTCCTGTGAATGTTCCTTTGTTATCAAAATTTGTATATTTTGTTTCTTTCATAGATGATTACAGTAGAAGGACATTTTTTTATTTTCTCAGAAGTAAAACTAAAGTCTTCAGTTAATTTAAGGAGTTTAAGGCCTTGGTAGAAAAATAGACTAGCAGAAAGATTGCGTGTTTAAGGATTGATAATGGTGGTGAGTTTTGTTCTACAAATTTTGAAATTTTTTGTAAAGAGAATGATATTGAGAGACATAAAACTAATCCCTATAATCTATAGAAAAATGGAGTTGCAAAGAGGATGAATAGAAGATTGATAGAGGGGGCTAGGAGTATGTTGAGTGGTGCTAGCCTTGAGAAAAATTTTTGGGCTGAAGCGGTAGCCACTGCATGTTATTTGATCAATAGATCTCCTACATTAGTGCTTGTTGGAAAGACACCGATGGAGGTGTGGTCTGGTAAAAGCCTCCGATGAGACATCTTAGAGTACTTGGTTGTGAAGCATACTCTAATGTTTCGATCAAGAAGAGGTCTAAGTTGGAGAACAAGGTTGTTAAGTGTATCTTTATTGTTTATGGTGTTGATGTGAAAGGGTACAAGCTTTGGGATCTAGAAGCTCATAAGGTTCTCTATAGCAGAAGTGTGATTTTCATATAGATGAAAACTTCCACTATTGAGTTGCAACCAAAGAAAGAAGAGAAACAAAATAAGAAGGTAGTTTATATTCCACCTACTCTGAAGGAAGAAGAACTACACACTCCTATTGGACTTAACAATGAGGAGAGCTTAACAAACTCTGAAAATTTTGAAGAAGAAGAAGCAGAACCTCAACCTTAGCCTTTGAGGAGGTCTACACAAATTAGGTAGCAACCAAAAAGGTTTGGTTATTCATTATTGGATTCCAATTGCATCTTTACTTTTATTACTAACACTGATGAGTCTAGGACAGTTAGAGAGGAAATGGGTATGAGTGATTCAGATTCCTGGATGTAATCCATAGATGGGGAGATGGCTTCATTAAAGAAAAGCAAGACTTGGGATTTGGTACCTTTTCCTACTGGACGTAAACCTGGTGATTGTAAATGGGTTTTCAAGAAAAAATGTGGTCTTGATGGTAGTATTGAGAAGTATAAGGCACAGTTGGTCACTAAGGGGTTTTCTCAAGTGGACATATTGATTATGGGGAGATATTCTCTTCTGTAACGAAGATTACATCTATCCAACTTTTGTTGTCACTTGCAGTTACATATGACTTAGAAGTGGAATAGATGGATGTGAAGAAAACATTATTTCATGGTGATTTGGAGGAAGAGATTTACATGTCACAACTAGAGCATTTCATTGAAAAAGGTAAGGAAAATTTGGTTTGTAAACTAAAGAAGTCACTTTATGGCTTGAAATAGTCTCCTAGAATGTGGTATCATAAGTTTGATACCTATGTGTTGTCATTGGAATTTCAGAGATCTAAATCTGACCATTGTGTATATTTTAAAACTGATAATGGTTGCATTCTCATTATTGTCTTATATGTAAATGATATGTTGTTTTTTGGGAATGGTAAAAGTATGATTTCAGATTTGAAGTTTTAGTTGTCAACACAATTTGAGATGAAAGACCTAGGTGTAGCTAGGTACATTATGAGAATGGAAATCACAAGAGACAGATCTAATAGAAAGCTTTGGTAAAGACAGAGCAAGTATGTGAACTCGATGTTGGAAATATTCAGTATGGTAGATTGCAGACAGTTAGTTGTTCCTATGATGCAGGGGACAAAGCTTTTTGTGAATGATAGTCCAAAATCTCTGACTGAGATGGAAATGACCAAAGTACCATATGCGAGTGTAGTTGGCAGTTTGATGTATGTGATGGTGTGTACAATACTAGACATTTCCCAAGCAGTGGGAGTCCTTATCCATTTTATGGATAATCCTAGATGGGTGCATTGGGATGTAGTTAAGAGAGTGTTCAAATATTTACAGGGTAATTCTGAGTATTCCTTGTGTTTTCATGGTTATCCTATTGGACCTTAACATTCTATGAGTATTTGAGGATATGTTGATTTGGATTGGGTAGGTGACATTGATAGTAGAAGATCCACCAGTGGTTACATGTTTATGATGTTTGGTGGTGCTATCAGTTGGATGAGTAAGCAATAGGCTATAGTTGCATTTTCCATGATAGAGGAAGAGTATATGGTAGTTTCTCATGCTTGTAAGGAAGCCATTTGGATTAAGAGATTGTGTTCTGATCTTGGTTTAGATGCATGAAAGATTACTATTTGTTGTGACAGTCAAAGTGTGATTTGTCTAGTGAAGAATCCTACCTTTCATGCTAGAACAAAACACATCGATGTTCAATATCATTTTATTCATGATATGGTAGAAGATAGAAAGGTGAACCTAGAAAAGGTTGAAACTTTGGTGAATGTTACAGATGCATTGAAAAAACCACTAAGCATAGAGAACTTTAGATGGTATTTCGATTCCATGGGCCTTGGGGCCTTGAGCAAATGATTCTATATGACTCTCGGTGGGACTTCGACAAGAGGGAGAATGTTGGGATTAAGGTGTATCAACCTTAGAGTCCTAATGTTGATTTAATTGATGTATTATTGTATTAATCTATATTATTTAATTTCCTATGGTGTCATGTCACAAATTGGGACCCATCGGCTGGGTGGCACCCCCGTTGGAGGTGACTAGATGACACATAATCATCCCAAGTGGACATATGCTTCTCACTTTAGAATCTTTGACCTATGAAAGATTATATGATGCATCATAAGGAATCTTGTTGCATGGAGAAAGTTGGTGTCTAAGTTGGGTTATGACTAGATGTAAGAGAATCGACTATTTTTAGTCAGTTATGATAGATTCTCTTACTGATTCTATGATAGTTTTTATGGCAGACTCATGAAATATTCTCTAATAGTTATAAGGCATCTATCATAAGCTATTTTTAGTATACTCTAGGTGTCGAAGCTTGAGGAAGTAATTTTCACATGTTTGACCATTGTAAGGGGTGTAAGGGAATATGTTACATGTGTCCAAATGCATGTCTATGGCATGGGATATTGTGCCATGTGGATTTGGATGCCCCTCTCCTTCTAGATGCTTCTTGAAGCTTGCATCACTCTATATATTGAGTGCCTTGCATTTCAAAATGCATAGTTTGTTTTGTAGGTAATGAAGTGCTATCGATATCACTCTAGAACAAGTGTTCATTTTGAAGTAGGTGTGTAGAAGCTTTGCACATGGAGATATGTTGCAACTCTTATTTGATATAATAGAGAAGTATTGTTCTTTTGGAGGGTGGGATTTTTTACCTGAAAGATTTTTCCCCACATATATTTGGTGTTACTTTTTTATGCATTATTATTGTTCTATCTATTATTCTTTGTATGTGTTTCTCTTATTGTAACATAAAAAGGTGTTAAAATGAAATTTTGTATCTCTCCCCTACTTAAATTAGTGTAGGAAGTTGTTTCCACTCACCTGACTTCCTTTCAGTAACCTTTTTGTCTATTCCTAGGGATAATATTCTCAAATAAAAATGTGACATGTATTTATGTCTTGAAGCTTTTTTCTCCCTTGTCTTTATAAAAGAGAATTTGAGGTCATTTGAGCAAGATCTTGGAATTTTATAAGAATATAGTTTATTTTTTAGGTCTTTACTAGTCAATCCTAGGTATTCTAGGGAAGAATTGTAAATGCAATTGTCATTTTGTATAGAGATAAAAGTTTTGAATACATGAAAATATTTCACAATCAATTATATCATAAATTCTATACTATATTTCTCTTATGAATATAAATTGATCAAGGATCATTTCTATTCATTGTTGTTATTTTTCTTAAAATCAATATTTCTCTTATAGCTTATATTCAAGTACCAGATTAAATTATTGTATTAGAGATATTGAGGGTCATGAATGTATGTAGGGATAGTTAATAAGAATTGATTTTAAATAATGAATGATATCATTGTAAGGTAGTGATATACAAGCTTTCATAGAATTTTTTAGTCTATTATCCAAAGTATAATTGCATTCCTTTTGACTTTGTAACTCATGTTTAAGTCACTCATCTAGGTATGAATTTTGGTTACATATCCATGGTCACTAAAGTTCAAATTAATTTTCCCTTTATGTTATAACTTATTTTTTAATATTATCTCATTTTCTTACAACTAGTAAGCAATAATTTTCCAAGAATCTAGCCAATTGAGTTAGTTTTATTTATAATTCTTGTCCATTTTAAGAGAACATATATGTTTTAACAATATCTTGATATGAATTATGTGCACATTTATTTGATATTATAAAGGATCACCCTCCTAGGTCTTGCAGAACCTAAAGTTTAGAGGAGAATAGTGTCAAATTCATCTCCTATTCGTTGTCCAACCTTTTAAAATATTTATGCATAAGAATTGACTATTCTTTAGATTATTTCAAGAACTAGTTGGAATTCATAAACAAACCAAAAAATTGGTGAATCTATTGAGGAATGGCATAAGCATTTCCGAGCCTAGTAATTACCTTTTGGGTAGAGTCTAGTAAAAGTTGTATCATATAAATTTTGTTGTTTAAGGGCCCTTGTGTAGAATTTGTAATATTTTTAACTCACATTATTTGAGCAAGTTGTTAAAAATATTTATTCCCATTTGTGGGTGATGACTCTAAAAGATCTCCTTACTAGTGAAATTGTAAGAAGAAGATTGTCATTAAGCATGGATGAACGAAGATTTGCATTCAATAGAGATCCAAGAAAGAAACTGGATGGTGAGATTCAACCTACAACACAAACCTGGAAAACAAAATATACAAATAAGTCTACTAATCTTCTTGGTAATTATTTAATAAATAATGAAGTACATTAATAACACCCCTACTAGGTGGTGATGTCCCAAGGTCTGTGATGAGTGTTGAATATATAAAAAATATTGAATATATGAGAGATGAAAGTTTCTTGGCTAAGAGGCACTTATGGAAGAATTTGAAAATGAAAGAGAACATGCTCAAAGAGAATATGAAATTATATAGGGTGCTTATACTCCAACTATGGTTGTCGCCAATTTTAGTTTTGAATAATCCTACAAATAAGCCCTCTAGTCAGCCAAGTAATTTATTCTCAAAATTAACTCATAATACCAATGTTATGTTGAATATAATCTCATATGTTGATGTATCATGTAAAAAGGATTCTACATTTGGATTGCTTAATCAAGTTGAATAGAAATTACAAAAGGAGGTTGAGTATCTTAGGTTAGATTTGGAAAGAACATAGAATATTAGAATTAGAGATGATATGAAAAGAAGAGGAGATAATTTTAAATTATCTTATGGATTGGAAACCCATCTACTTCTAGTTATAATTCCCAAGTTCCCCTTTCTAGGAGTTTAAATTTTAAAACTACTCCAATAAATTCTATTCAAAATTCTCCACTAATTAATATTACTACTCCCACTCCACAAAAAAAGAATTATTCAAACATCCTATGCCCAAATAAGTGCCCATATGAACAAAAACATACCTACATATAACCCATAACCCCAAGTGAGTGTACCCCATCAAAATCTAGGAGGTTATGGAAATTATGGGAATTATCAACAATATAATCCAAATGTGGGTGCCTAAATAGGTGAATAAAATGTTAATCCACTAGGGGGTCAAAATATTATCAACAAACAAAATGCTCAGGTTAATCCCCAAGTAAATCCTACTATGGAGAACTTCCTAGAAAGAAGGCCCTTGCAATTAGAAAGATGTAGATAGATGGATTTTAATAGTACCCCTAGATACCCAGATGTTTTACCTAATGATGTTAGAAATGTATTACCTGGATTTTTTGGTAATAATACATTATTTGGGGAAGATCAACTTTGAACCTTTATGAATAGATGACTTTGAAGTTGAAGATGAGGATGTAGTAATGAAATTATTTATGTAATATTTGACAGATGATGCAAGGGATTGGTATAAAGGCTTACCTAATGCTAGCATTGGGTCTTGGGATAAATTTAAAAGAGAATTTAGAGAACAATATGGTGAAAATACCGAACCTAGATTCACTATTAATAAATTTACAAGAATTTTTAAGGGCCATAATGAATCAGTTTCTAATTTCAATACAAGATTTATGAAAGTCATGAATAAAATTGATGAGGGGTACACTGCCCAAAGCCCACAGAAATCAAAAAATGCAAGATAGAAAAATGACTCACTTTCAATTATTTTTAGAAAATGAAATTACAGATTCAAAGCTTACATGCTACAACCTCATGGGCTTGATTTATTACAAAAAAATCAACTCAAAAAGGAAAAACCTACTATTAAGAGCCACAATTTGCACTATTAGGGCCACCTTCTACAACCCCCGCTTAACCCTTCTTATTTTACCCAATAACTGCTCTAGAATGTTCTAGAAATTACAAATTTCCCCTTTTGTTTTGGTGCCAAAAGTCTAGTTGTTTGATTTCTGGCCTAGGAAGAAATTTTTAAGAAATACACTTTTTAGAGGACAAACTTCGTGGGGCCATAACTTTTGATTCAGGTATCTGATTCGCTATTATTGCATATTGTCAGAAATCTTTCGACGAGATCTACAACATTTGAACCCACTGTAGGTTGGTTTGACCACTTTTTGAGCTATTTCGGGGCCTCCAAAGTTTTATATCTAGATTTGAAGCTGCATTGGAGAATTTTCCCGGGATGAAAACTTTAATTTCTCCCAAACCGTGCAGGGTATTGGGGTGATTCTTTCGCGACCAATTTTTTTTTTCAACTCTGCTCCTTGGAGTAAATTTTCACATCCATATGAGCCCATTTTGTCTAACTTACTAAAAATAGTAAGTGCCTAGTTTTTGCTATTTCTAATGCCTGACAGTCTTATACCCCTTAAGTGTCATCATGGAACTCAAAACAACTAAAGAAAATAAAGAATACAATTTTTTTGGGTGATACAAGATTTCCTTGCACCGTTGGATGCTCGTGCATCAGACACCCAGGGTAACTTGAAAAGTGACCCTGTCACTTCTTAGGAGTTAGAGGGAAACCAAGACGGTTAACCTCAGCCTTAGATAACCATGATGAAACTTCAACAGGCCTTCCTCTCCATTTCACCAAGTACTCTGCATATTGCCTGCTTCTTGTACTTCTACCCACATGACTATCCAAGATTTCTTCTATCTCTTCCTTCTCTGAAGTAGGTGCTAGAACTTTCAATTGTTCATTTATCAGACTCTGCTTTATATCACCTTCATGATACTCTATCAAATCAACAATGTTGAACATAGGAGAAATGTTTATTCAACTAGAAAACTCTACCTCATAAGCATTTCCTGAATCATACTTCTTTAGGATCTTACATGGTCCAAACTTCATCTTTAACTTATTGTATGTACCAACTAGAAACCTTTCCTTTCACAAATGAACCATGACTTCATCTCCTACCTAAAACTCCTTATACCTCCTTTTCTGATCTGCTTGAGCCTTATATTATGAGTTCATCTTATTGATATGTTTCTTCACCTCTTTGTGCAAATTCTTCAGATGCTCAACAAAATCATCAGCCTCAACACTAATCTTTTCCCCCTTATCCATCTTTCTCAATTCAGAAGCAGTTCTTGGACTACTCCCATATACAATTTGGAATGGTGATTTACCAGTGCTCCTATTGACATAATTGTTGTAAGAAAAATTTTCCTGTGGTATAATCAAATCACATCCTTTGGGCTTATCTCCAACTAAGCATCTTAGCAGTTTACCCAAACTCCTATTCACCACCTCTTGTTTGTCCATCAATATGTGGATGGTGTGCAAAACTAAACTTCAACTTCTTCCATAATGTCCTCCAAAAACAACCAACAAATTTTGTATCTCTGTCTAAGACTAAACTCTTTGGTAAACCATGTAGTCTCACCACCTCTCTGAAAAACAACTCTGCAACATGAACAACATTACTGGTCTTATGACATGGAATGAAATGTTCCATCTTTGAAAATCTATCCACCACCAAAAATATGGAATCATGACCTCTCTGTGTCCTTGACAATCCAAGAACAAAATCCATACTAATATCCTCCCATGGCCTCTTAGGTATAGGTAATGGCTGATACAATCTAGTATTTTGACTTGTTTCTTTCGCCATCTGACATAATCTGCAACTTTGTACAAAATTCTTCACATCTTGTTGTAACTGCGACCAATAATAATTCTCACTGAAAAGAGAAATGGTCTTCTCTCGACCAAAATGTCCAGGCAATCCTCCACTATCCTTCTCCTTGATTAGATTCTCTCTCATTTAACTCCTTGGAATGCACAATTGGCTTCCTCTAAATAACATCCCATCTTGGATTAAGAAATCCAACCATCTCGTCCTATCTAATGTAACAGGTTCCAAACAAGCCTTCCAAGCTTTTGCAAAGTCTGGATCTTCTAGATACAAACAGTTGAGTTCATTGAACCCAACAACCTCTATATTCATCTCTATCAACAAATTTTTCTATCTACTTAAGGCATCTACAACTCTGTTTGACCTTACACTCCTATGCTTCAAAACAAAAGTATAACTTTGCAAAAACTAAACCCATTTTAAGTGCCTTTGAATCAACTTTCCTTGACTATTAAGATATTGCAAAGCCTTGTGATCAGTATATAAAAAAAATTCTTTCAGAAACAAATAGTGTATCCATTTATTCAAAGTCTACACTATAGCATAAAAATCCTGATCATAGACAAAATATTTCTTCTTGGAATCATTCAACTTCTCACTAAAATAGGCTACATGCTTACCTTCTTGACTCATAATAGCTCATATGGCAGTTCCACTAGCATCACAATCTACTTGAAAGACCTTATTGAAATCTGGAAGTACCAAAACAGGTTGCTCTATAAATTTCTTCTTCAACATATCAAAAATTTTGGCTGCTCTCGTGGTCCACTTAAACTCTTTTCTATCCCCTCTCATCGCTTTAGTTAGAGATGCACAAATACTATTGAAATTCTTAATAAACTTTTTGTAAAAACTTGCTAGACCATGAAATGGTCTTACCTCTATAACATTCCTCAGGGTAGGCCATTCAATGATAGCTTTCATCTTCTCTAGATCCATTTTAAGACCCTGTGCTGAGACAAAAAATCCTAGATACACCAACTCTCTCTTCACAAAACTACATTTGTTCAAATTAATCAATAATTTCTCCTCTCTTAGTTTTTCAAAAAAAAATTGGATATGCATCAAGAGCTCCTCCAATTTCCTACTGAAAATAAAAATATCATCCAAATAAACAATAACAATTTTTCCTAAAAATTCTTTCAATACCTCATTCATAAGCCACATAAAGGTGCTTGGTGCATTGGTTAGCCCAAAAGTCATGACTAACCACTCATACAAGCCCTCTTTGGTTTTGAAGGTTGTCTTCCATTCATCTCCTTCTCTAATATGGATGTGGTGATATCCAATCTTCAAATCTATCTTCGTGAAGTACTCAACTCCACTCAAACAATCCATAATGTCATCCATTCTTGGCAAGGGAAATCTATACTTGATGGTGATCTTGTTGATGGCTCTAGAATCTGTACACATCCGCCATTTCCCATCCTTCTTTGGTGCTAGTACTCCAGGTACTACACATAGACTCAAACTCTCTCTGGTCAATCCCTTCCGCAAAAAATCTTGCACTTGTCTATTCAACTCTTCACTCTCTGCTGGAGTCATATGATGAGTTGCCTTATTTGGAAAACTGGCTCTAGAAATCAGGTCCATCTGATGACTAATCTTTCTTACAGGAGGAAAACCTTAAGGTACATTATAAAAAATAATAGCTTGAAACTCATTCAACAAACCTGAAACCTCTACAGGTACCTTAGTAGTATCTTCTTTATCAACTTTAGGGATCAATGCAAAACACATATGCTCATGCTTCATACCTTCTATGAACTTTCTTCCATCAACAAAACAAATTCTTGCATTACTACATACTTTTTCTTCTGCCTCTTTCAAGGGCTTCATCTTATGACGAACCCCATCCTTTGTCAAAGAATAGGTGTTGGCATGTCCATCATGTATTTCTCACTGATCAAACTGCCATGGTCTGCCTAACAACATATGACAAACATCCATAGGCACAATATCACACATTTCCTCATCATGGTAATTTCCAATCTTGAACTTTACCAGACATTGTTCATTTACCAAGGCCTTATGGTCCTTCTGCAACCAAGGAATCCGATATGGGTTAAAATTCCTTCTCTCCAACTGCAACTTACTAACCATTTCTTTTGAAACAAGGTTATCAGTAATACCTCCATCAATAATAACATTGAAAACTTTACCTTCACACTTACATCTGGTGTGGAAATAATTCTTCCTTTGAGTTGGTTCATTCTCCTCATTAAGCAGGGCTCTTCTAGTAATAAGAACCTCTCCTCTTTCTGCATCCTCAAAATGGGAAGACTCAACATCTTCATCTACATGTGCAACTCATGCATTACCCTCAGGTCTTCTATTTGTCCTTCCTTGATGTCGAGGAAACTCATAGGCTCTATGTCCTTCTCCACACTAGAAATAGGTTCTACGAAATCCTACTCTTCTCGGTCCTCATCCAGTTATTCCCCTTCTTCTTTGATCTCCATTATTCTAATCACGAGGATGGTAGGTGTTATCTCCTTTCTGGTTCTGGCTGCTACTAGAGCCTTCACCCTTCTTTTGATCTTCATTTCGACCTCCATATGATTGTCCACTAGTCTTTCCTCCATGGCCTCCACCTCATTGCTTGTTCTCAAACCTCTTATTCAGTCGTTCTTCAACCTTTAGATAAAACTGATAAGTGTCTTCAATGGTGGTAATTCTTATTAGTGCTAATTCTTCTTGTATGCTTGGCTTCAACCCATTAATATAATGAGAAACTTTCTCCTTATTCGCCTCAGAATGTCCTGTCTGAATCAGGACCTTGTGAAATTACTCTATGTATTCTTTCATCATCATGTTTCCTTGCCTCAAGCTCTGCATCTTCTTGAGTAGCATCAATTCATAATCAACTGGAATAAATTGTTTCTTTAGTTTTGACACCATTCTATCTCATCTGGAAATTTTATGAAAAAAAAATGACTCACTTTCAATTATTTTTAGAAAATGAAATTGCAGATTCAAACCTTACATGCTACAACCTCATGGACTTGATTTATTACAACAAAATCAACTCAGAAAAGAAAAATCTACTATTTAGAGCCATAATCTGCACTATCAGGGCCACCTTCTACAACCCCCACTTAACCTTTCTTATTTTTCTCAATAACCACCCTAGAATGTTCTAGAAAGTACAAATTTCCCTTTTTTTTGGTGCCAAAAGTCTTGCCGTTTGATTTCGGGCCTAGGAAGAAATTTTAAGAAATTCACTTTTTAGAGGACAAACTTTGCAGGGCCATAACTTTTGATCCAGGTGTCCGATTTTCTATTATTGCATATTGTCGGAAAGCTCTCAATGAGCTCTACAACATACAAACTTGTTGTAGGTCGGTTCAACCACTTTTTGAGTTGTTTCGGGGCTTCCAAAGTTTTATATATGGATTTGAAGCTACATTGGAGAAATTTCCCAAGATGAAAACTTTAATTTCTCCCAAACCGTAAAGGGTATTGAGGTGATTCTTTCGTGATCAGAAATGTTTTTCAACTTTGCTCCTTGGGGTAAATTTTCATGTTCATATGAGCCTGTTTTATCCGACTTACTAAAAATAGTAAGTGCTTGGTTTTCACTATTTCTAATTGTTGAATCTTAGTTGTGTTTACAGTTTGTCCTTGATGACAAAATCTCTTTCAGTTTGTTCTCATTGATAATCTGTCTCAGGATGGTTCTCCTTGCACATCACAGGCTTTGGATGTTTCTCTTTTGGGCTTACACATATCGGCATGAGTATGGCAGGGTCTCCCTGATCCACTTTGAAATGTCTGAGTTGCCTATTGGCAAGACATTTCTAATGTTATGTCGATTGAATTTAACATTCTGGCAGCTTTCGACGTGACATTGTTCATGGGCTTGGTGATAGAAGAAAAATCTTTATCGGCATGAGTTTGGCCATCGGGATGAGGTCTTAGCAATTTTATTATGTCTCCCTGACCCACTTCAGAATGAGCATTTTGGTAAAGGAAATCATCCTCAGGGTAATGTCATAGCGAGTCTTTCTTGTCTTACTGACTTGTGCTCAAAAGGTTTTATCTATTTTTTCGGGAGGAGTCTCACTGAACAACTCTTTGAGAACTTCGGCCAAACTGAGCGGTATCGGGCTGAGGTCTTGGTGATTTCACTTGGTCTCACCGACTAATGCATGTGGAAGTCTATCGGTAGGAGTGTTGTTTTCGGTATGTAGTCTCTCTAAAGACATAGTGTCACACCGACCGTCGTTGGACAATTGCTTTCGGTAGGACATTCTGGAAGTCTCGGCGAATAGGTGTGAATTCGAGGTGTTTTGGTATGACTGAAATGATCTACAAGATGTCTCCCCAATGGTTTGAAGTTACAACGACATATATTGTACAGTTGGTCTCGTCGGCAAGAAAAACCATGTGTCACGGTGACCAATGTGTATCATGTGGAATTTCGATGAAACATGGGGCAATCTCTATAGCGTCTTCCCGACTATGCATTGTCTTGCTGACTGCTGATGAACAAATACATTTCGGTAAGAGTCATATGTTTTGATATAATGTCATAGCAAACCCCTCAAGTCTTGGTGACTAAGTCTTAAGGGGATTTTAGCGAGAGATTGGTATGTTATAGTGACTCTCATAATATAGAAGTGTGCATCAGAGAGAGAACCATTATGTTACAGCGACATCACGCAAGGGGTTTCTATCAAAGGCTCATCGGTGTGAGATTGATACTGTCTTGGTGATCTAGGGTGAGCTCGGGATGTTTTTGGCAAAACAAGGGGCAGTCTATATAGCATCTCCCCAACTTCGTATTGTCTCAGTGACACAGGGTGAAAAGTGACTCTCGGCAAAACATTATGAAGTCTACAAGAGGTCTCACCGACATCATTTGGTCATAGCAATAGTGAATGAAACTAAAGGAGATCTCGGTGAAAGACTTGTTGATGTCTCAGCGAATGAATAATACTCTAAGGAAGCCTATCGATGAGACATGATGTTTTCGTTATGTGTTCTTCCTGAATCTGATGGCTCACGGCAAAAGCAAATAAAGAAAAGGCTACAGTGACAGTGAATGAAACGGAAGGGCATCTCGGTGAGAAAGTCTCTTGTGTCTCAGCGAATGGTTAACGAAATCTCAAAATCTTTGGCCATTTATGGAAACTTCACAATACAGTTGCAGGCTGACATCATTGATTGAATCGAATCTCAAAATTGTTACATGGTAGCATATTCATTGAGTTTCCTCTTTGAGTAGTTGTTTTAATGAATGATTTGCAGCTCTCTGGATAACCGTTACTATTGATTTTTAATCATCATCGACAGACTGTCAGTATTCAGCTTTATATTCAAAAATCAGCAAGAGAATATGAAGATCTGGTGAAAAACATTTTGAAGATTTCTTCACAACTGACATACTTGAAATGTAATTAAATACCTATGTTGAAAACTGTAAGAGTTGTTGATTTTGTAATTCTGAGAGTATCATTCCTTGTCTGTATGGAAATGTATGAATGAACTCTGCAGAAAGATATGTGCTTAACTGAAAACAGAGAAATCCTCTGAGTCACTATTATTGTTCAAAACATAATTTGAGGGGTTGGTACTCCTTGAGATGGGTGTCTCAAAATAAGGGGCTAGTGCTCCTTGAGTGGGTGCTCAAAAATTAGCCTATAAGGCATTGTGAACTTTTGTTTAAAGATTAAGCCTGGAAGGCATTTAGGGAGTGGTTTTTATACCCTAGGAGGGTTTTCCACTCGGTAAAATCTGGAGTCTTCTTGTTCTTTTGAGTTGCCTTTGCTTTATTGTGTTGTTGATTATTTCAGTTCACTGTTTGGTTATTACTTTTCTCAATTTTGTTTATGAATGATTACATTCAACTCATGAATGCATTAATCAGAGTATATTGAGATCTGATCTGTGCTATAGTTTTTGAATTTATGAAAATTGGTCAAATCTGTTATAACATTGATTCACCCCCCCTCTCAGTGTCATTTTAACTCCAACACTAATGCCTGACAGTCTTATACCCCTTAAGTGCCATCATGGAACTAAAGAAAATAAAGAAAACAATTTTTTTTGGGTGATGCAAGATTGCCCTGCACTGTTGGATGCTCTTGCATCAAAAATCCAATAATATATGAGACCAAGTGAGCCCATGTGTTTGGTTTGATACTATAATGCTTATGATTCTAAAGTGGGTTATGAAAACAAAGACAAAGACCTTCAATCTTTAAGGGATGCTTTCAAAATAGAAACTTGTATTGAAAGTAATAAGAGAGCATCTAGAAAAGTGAGCAAAATAGATGACACAAAATCCTATAGAACCCAAAGGGATATCAACAAAAATTTGTATCCTCTAATGAAAATCTTGATAAGGTTATGAATTCCTTAAAAGACTTGAGCTATAAGATATCAAGGAATGAAAAAGGTTTGTCTCATGATAAAACTAACTAGAAAAAGAAAGATAAGACGCCTAAGCAATCTGATCAACCTTACAATACAAATTGGCATAATGGCAAGCTAGTTTAGAACAACCAAAGGGTAGTACCAAAGATATAAACTTTTGATCCTATAAAAATAAATAATGAAAACCTTGTAGAGGATAACCCTTAGTGCATGGCTTTCCAATTACCTCATTCACCAACACAATATATGGTTTCCCAATCTCTTGAAGGCCATGATAATCCCTATGATGATTGTGATAATATGATTGATGAAAACCATGATGTCAACTAGAATGTGTTTATCAAGAAAGGAGTATTTCTCTAATGAAGGATTTAGTAAATTGATGTCTATGGAAAAATATATCATAATCATAATTATCATCAAAAATATTTTATGATGAGGATGGAGAACATAGTGATGTACATATTTTTGAGACATTTGAATCTAATATCATATTAAGGAGACCTTCAGATGAAGAAATTAGGGCACTAACTACTGCTACCATTGCTCAAGTTAAGAGAAATTACAACTTAAGAAATAAAGTAATTAACAATGATCAAGACAAAGTAGGAAGTATCTTCATCAAGGAAAGCAAAATTGAGGTAAAAGATTAGTCTCCTATCAAGAAGAAAGAAGCATGTTAGATGAAAAGTGATAAAACAAGATATACAGGAAAATGCACTAAAAATTTGAAAATTAGATCATTTCACCTCTTATACAAGCCAAATATGAGAAAATGATGGCTGAACAAAAGAAAGATAATGCCAAGAATTCTCAGAAGAATGGTTAGAAGATAAAGTTGAAAGGGTCAGTGATCAAAATATACCTGTTATTCAAGCATGTGATATTTCTAAATATGTTTCTATTAATACGACATGAGTTTTGTCACAAATCAAGGTATGCATCCCTCTATTAGAGATTATGAGAATAGAGGAGCACAAAGAGAAGGTAGTTTCCCTCATTAATGGTGTGGCTATAGCCTTTGCTAGTATGAAGGTCATTACCTTTCCTGAAAAGGGTAAAGAAAAATCAAGTAGGATTGAACCTGAAAATGTCAATAATAAAATGCTTGAAGTATATTTGGGTACTACTTTGACTGCATGTCCCACTCAGATTGATCCTTTCTATGTCACTAAATATAAATGATAAGTTGGTTAGGAATTGCATGATTTATTTAGGATCATCTACCAATATTATGCTATTGGAAATTATAAAGGAATTGGGACTAAAAGTTAGTAAAGCATTTGGAAAAATATTTACAATGGATTCTAGGGAAGTTCTAGTTATTGTAATGATGAAAAATGTACACTTCAAATTGGTTGCCTACCCTAAAAAAGACTTCATAATGAATGTAATTGTGGTTGACATCCCACCTTAATATTGGATGATTTTTTCAAGAAGATGGTCAGCCAAAATTTGTGGAAGTATGCAACCAAATCTATCTTGTACCATGATCCCTATAAATGGAAAGAGTGTTAAGTTAGAGAAAAAAGGTCTCCTAATCTTGTTGAAAATCTACAACCAACTGAGTAGGTATATTTCATGGATGTTGACATAGATAATTTAAAATTTGAAGAAGCCTCAATTGAGAAGAAATAAATTACATCAATAGATCAAGAAGTAAAAGAATATGCTCAAGAAGATGACTTATGGTCCATGTATTTTCATGAGGCATGTTTAAAGGAAGGAGTAGGTGCAGGGGTGATCAATATATCACCAAAAGGTAAGTCCTATAAATACTCATTCTCTTTGAAATTCAAATGTATAAACAATGTTGTAGATTATGAGGAATTACTATTAGGACTAAATGTGGCTGTCAAACATGATATCAAGAAGATCAGAGTTATAAGGGATTTTGAGTTGGTAGTATCCCAAATTAGAGCCAAGTATGTTTCTAAGCACAATATATTGAATTAATATAAGGTTGTTGTGTGGGATACAATTGAATTTTTTGATGCCTTTTGTATAGACTAGGTGGAGAGGTCCAAAAATGCAATGGTAGACCTCCTGGATAATATAGCTTTGAGACCCAATGATATTACATTTTTTGGGATATCTAAGGTTGAGGTCAAAATAGGACCATCCATTCCAAAAAATATTTATAACTAGTAGATATTTAGTGATGACCAAGATCTACTTAAATTATTACAGTGTGCATATAAATATCCGAGCTAGGTGATAGACTTCCATGGTTTTTTTGAGATAATTGATGGAAAAGAAACTATTTTTGGGAGTGAAGTCATTCAGTTGGAAATAAACAAAATCCCACAAGGGTGAGTAGCTTTGGAAAGGGTCTTTGATAATGTTGATAAGTATAATGCAAAGCTAACCCCTACACATAAATAAAACTCGAAAGAGATAAATATAGGAACAACGAATGCAACTAAGAAGGTGTATATTGGGAAGAAATTAATCCCTAAAATAAGAACCATTGGAATTTAGAAATCTTAATATGTATTCATTATAGGATAATTATCCATTGCTTAATATGGAGGAAATATTGTGGAAAGTAATTGGTTGTGAGTTGATTTCAATGATGGATGGGTTTTTAGGCTACAACTAGGTGAAGGTAAAAGAGAAAAAAATACAAGACTACATTCACTACACCATGCGATACCTATGTGTTAGGATTCTACTTGGGTTAACCAATGCTAGAGGAACATTCAAAAGAGAAATGGATGTTGCATTTTTGTTAGACACACAAGACAAATGAGAAGGGGGGTGAATCGGTTGTACATTAAAACATTCAAACTCTCATTAATATTCAAACCTTTATTATGTATTAACATGACTATAAACTAATGAAACATAAATACATTCACAACCATACACCACAAAACACTAGATTTATGTGGAAAACCATAATTAGGGAAAAACATAGTGAAGATTAAATCACATATATATGAATAACAATACTGATTACAAAGGCTCACTACTAGAAGGGCTCACTACCTAGAAGAAAAGAAAGGCTAACTACCAAGGTCTCACTGCCCAAAGGACTCACTGTCTGGAATTGAAAGAGAATAGAAAATTACTATTACAAGGAGGTTCACTACCTCAAAGCAACAAGAAGATCCACCACAACAACTCCACATCATACACAACTTTTAGCTCACTGCCTCCAACTACTTTAGGCACATTGAAAATGTATACACCTTTTGCTCACTACTTCTGATAGTCTTAGGTGTTTAAGATCACGCTCATATCACAACACTTGATTACATTAACATTATCCTTCACATCCCTACACATTATACACATCTCCAACAATTAACCTTGATTATATATCTTTTGCAACCTTAAACAACTTCTCTAGGTTGTCCTCAATGAAATGTATGCACCTCAAATGTGCAACCACCAAATAGGTCAACACCAAACAATTCCATAGTGGAAAGAAGTGAATGCAAAAAAAAACAAGGGTTAATAATGAACCAAATCTATACTGACACCCTACACCATTCCACAAACAACAAACCATCTCAACAATCAATGCTAGCACACCAAGTTGGCCAAACCTATACTAACACTATTAAAAAATTAATTCACTCTTCACCATGTCTAGAAACATCCTACAGACTATGTAGCAACATCACACAACATCCTAGAATATTACAACATCATCAAAATATTTAGCAACACTGCCACAACCACTTGAAACATGAAATACTATCATCTTGTGCAACCAACCACACGACCAAAGAAATATAACTCAGAACCAACCTTGTGGAACAAGTAAACACAAAATAATTAGAGGAGATGGTAGATACAATAAATATAAGCATACTTCCAAATCCATAAGATAAGAAACCTCAACATGGAGAAATGTGGAGCAATTCCATTTCTTCCAGACGACCTTCACATGTAGCACACTTTCAGATAC
Source organism: Sequoia sempervirens (assembly GCA_007258455.2). NCBI lineage: Eukaryota > Viridiplantae > Streptophyta > Pinopsida > Cupressales > Cupressaceae > Sequoia > Sequoia sempervirens. The sequence goes on from VDFB02005050.1 coordinate 33,725, forward strand.
ATCTTCCACTGCTTCATGATCCAAAACCTAAAAAATTGGATATAAGACCTTTGAACACCTCTGATCATCTCATATAAACTTCATAAGTACATATTCAACCATGAAGAAATGTGAAGCACAATGCAGAACACAACATTATCACCTTGTACACTCTCTATTCAAATTTTCTCAAAAGCACTTGGAAACCAAGTGAACCAATTGTATTAGAAACACCTACTCAACACCATAAATCCTTCTCAACATAACCACATTAGAGGTTGGCATAGGTTGAAATCAATGACAACAATAAAGACAACATAGTGCAACAATATCCATCAATCTCCCCCTTTGTCATTGATCACAACACCAACTCTGAAAAATCTTCAATAACAAAAGCAACTCTGCATCAAGTAGCACTCCTCCTCACTTGGACATTTCTTAAATCTTTGAATTCTTCCTTTCTCCCCTTTCTTCTTATATTTTTCAGCCTTATTTTCTCCCCCCCTTTGAAATCAATGGAAAAGGGAAACACCTTCACACTACTTTAGGAAACACTTGTAAAATCCTTTCTCTCATATTTACTTTCTCTCCACTGGTGTCTCTCCACTACATTCTCTTCACTGCTCTATCCCTCTTAGGGGTGCAAGATATGATATCCTTGAATGCACCAACCAAAGACACCACTACCTACTCCCCCTAAGAGGTATCCTTCATCATTCCAGGATAAAGAATACATATTGAATTACACACCTGGACAGATGCACTAACTCATGCATCTAGTTGAAAGAAGGGGAAATAACCCCCAGCTTTTGTCTGAAATACTCAAATGTATCTTTTTAAAGAGACTTTATGAAAATATATACTATTTTATCCTTTGTAGGCACATACTCCAACTTCACTTCATTCTTAGCAACTTTCTCTCTTAGAAAATGATATCGGATAGAGATATGCTTTGTCCTTGAATGCATTATTAGATTTTTTGAAATTTTGATAGAACTTATATTATCACACGATAGGAATAGGTTCATAATATGATACTATGATATCCTTCAATGTCTGCTTCATCCACAACACCTATGTGCAACAAGATGCTACTGTAATATATTATACCTCTATAGTAGATAGTGACACCGAATCTTGCTTCTTACTTAACCAAGAAACCAATCTACTTCCAAGAAAGAAAGCACCTCCACTTGTACTTCTATCATCTGTACAACCTGGCCAACCTACATCTATATAAGAACTCAAGGAGAAACTAGTATCCCTAGGATACCATAGACCAAAGTATGAAGTGTCTTTCAAATATCTAAATATCCTTTTTACTACTGCCACATGTGATTCTCTAGGATATTCTTGAAATCTTGCCACAAGACTTACTACATGCATGATATCAAGTCTAGTATAAGTTAGATATAGTAATCCACCAATCATGGATTTGTAGTTGATCTAATCTATCTTAGGAGATTCATCATTTTTGCTCAACTTACAACTAGTAACCATGGGAGTACATACTACTTTGGAGTCCTCCATTCCAAATTTCTTTAACATTTCCTTGAACTATTTTGATTGTAAGATAAATATCCCTTATCAGATTGACTAATTTCTAGCCCAAGGAAGAAATTGATCTCCCCAAACATCAATATTTCAAATTTATTTTTCATTTCCTCTACAATTTTTTTACACATTTCCTCATTTCCTCCAAAGATTATGTCATCAACATACACAAACTTATGATTTTATAGGAGCAGGGGGGAATTTGAAATTTGGAGATGATTTTGGAGAGAAAGGAGATGATTCTATAGATGAAAATGGTTTACTGTTGGGTTTGTTGTTGGTGCCTTGTTGTGGGGTTGATGAGGAGTGGTGTTGGCTGTTGTCTTTGGCCTAGGATGCACTGTTGTGGGTTTGTGTGCTACTTTTGTCCTTCTAGGAAGTTGTGGTTTGGTGCTAGTTGTTGTTGTTTTCCTGTCGAGGAGCTATGTTTTGGGTCTGGCTGTTGCATTCACCCTATGGGGTTTTTTTGGGTGTGGTTCTTGGATTGCAAGGGTGTTTTCTTCCTACTTTTCCTTTCCTAACAAAGGGTTTGAAGCTCATATTTTTTGCTCTCGATGTGCTCGAGGATTTGTCTTAGATACTTTTGTTCCTTGACTGCTATGTTAGGGAAGATGTTGAGCTTAATGTTTCAGCCTACTCCTTTTGTTCCTCTAGAGTGGGGTTTCTTTGCTTCTTTGTTTCTTATTTTCTTTCCCTACTTGTGTTTAAATGTGCTTTTTTCTTTCTTTTCTGTAGTGGTTGTGTTTTGTCTAGTTTTTTTTGGGTTTCTTTACCCATGTTTCTTTGGGCAGCTTCCTATTCTTCGGGGTTTTGGCTTCAGAGTGTTGATTAGGGTGGTTTCTTTCTTTGTTGGGGCTGATTCACAATAGATCCATCTCAAGAGGTTTGTTCCTATTGCTTTATCTAATAATGAGACCATTTTGGAGTGGTGGTTTTCCCTCCTTTATATTATGGTTTTCTTCCTTGTGGTTGAAGGTGTCTCCTTTTTCCTCTATCCTTTTACCTTCAAAGGTGTCATTATTGCTTATCCTTTGGTGCCTCCCTTGTTGTCTAGGATTTTCCTAGAGTTTTTCTTTATGGCTGGGCTTGGTTCTTTTATGTCCCAGGTGTTCTTTGTGTAGATTGGTGTTTCTATTGCTCTGGGTTTTGTTTTGAAGCTGCTGGCTAGTCTTTCCAGCAAGGTTTTTTTGTTTTCCTAGTTTTTCTTCATGCCTAAGGGAGTCTTGGTTGTCCTTTATTTTGATGGGTGTTCCTATTTTTAGGTGGTTAAAGACATATTTAGTTTGTTGGTTTCTCTTCTTTTGCAGGAATTTAAGGGTTTTGTTTCCATCCTTGGTTTGGATTTGATAGGGCTACTTACTTTGTTCATCATGAAGACCCTGATGTTATTGGCTCCCCTGGTTACTATGCTAACTCTTTTTGAAGGAGTGTTGGATATATTCCATGTCCTATAGTTGGTGTCTCCTATTGAGGTGGAGACCTCTCCTCTAGAGGAGGAGACCTCTCCTTTTGAGGTGGATATGGATGTTGTTGATGTGTTGGTTTATTCACACTTCTTCTATGAGTTTTCTCTAGTGCAACTTATATTGAGGAGGAGGCCATTCATATGGAGGTGGAATGCGGATTGGCTAGAGTTCATTTGTAGTGGTAGCTTGGGTTTCCATGGTGACTTCTCCTATAGAGGTAGAGAGGGGGTGTTGATGGACTCTAGTTTTTCTAAACATTTGGTTTTCTATGTGTTGGTTGTGTCAGCCAATGGTTTCGAGAATTGGGCAGATGCTGATGCTATGTGTTATGCTATAGTCTAGTTGTTATAGGCTAATGGTTGCCTAGCTATCTCAGGAAGTTCTTTTGTCTACCTAAGAGAATGGTTTGTTGTTGCGTGGATGATGCCAATAATTTCTAAGGGTTCAAGGTGCCTACCAAAACCTAGTTATAAAGGGTTTAAGGTCCCTTCAAAACCTTTGGGTTTAAGGTTCCTATAAATACATGGTTTTATTGGGTTTTTGGTTCCTTTCAAAACCCTTTTTTGCAGCTTGGTTTTTCTATATGTTTGGGTTGTCTTGCTAATCCTTTATAGTGGTGTTGCTATTTCATTGTTGGATGTTCATTGATTTTTCTTTTAGTAGTATGATCATCCTTATTCAGGTTTTGGGTCTCTTTAAAACCTATTTGTAAATGGTTTTAGGTCCATTCAAAACCTATTTTTCTCATATAATCAAAACATACACAACCACAATCAATATTTGATCTCTCTCAACCTTGAAACATATATTGTTGTCTGCAACACCCTTTTTGAATCCTTGCTATAATAAGTACTTATCCAATGTTGCATACCAACCTCTAGGAGGTTGTTTCAGTCCATATACAACTTTCTTCAACTTGTAGATCATATCAGAATCTTCTAATAACTGAAATACTTTCGATTGTTCAATGTACACCTCTTCTTTTAATTTACCATTCAAAAATGTAGACTTGACATCCATCTGATATGCCTTGAGCTCTTTATGAGCTACAAAAGCCGAGAAAATCCTAATGGCTTCCATTCTTGCTACTCGAGCAAAAGTCTCTTCAAAATATATTCCTTCCACTTGTGAGTAGCCCTTACACACAAGTCTATCGTTGTTTATGATAACTTCTCTATTCTCATTCATTTTTTTCTTGAAAACCCATTTAGTTCCTATCAAATTCTTTTTTCTTGGTCTTGGGACCAATTCCCATGGTTGATTCTTCTTAATCTATGTTAGTTCTTCTTTAATAGCTTTGATCCAATTCACTTCCTTGCATGCTTTAGTTACTGTCTTAGGTTCTACCTCAGAGAGTGAACAAAAGTTTACCCATTCCTCTACCATAGAATCTCTTCTTCTTGTCAGTACACCTTTTCTCTTATCTCTAGTTATTAGATATTTAGAATGATTCCTCTACACATAATTAGGATTCTTTTTTGGAGCTTCTTCCTCCTCAACTAGCATCTCATTTTATTCTTTCTCTTCTTCTTTTTCTTCTTCTCTACAAGGGGGTTCATTAGATTCATATCCTTCTATCAGTACTGAGCTTTGGTGTGATTCTTCATCCACTTTGAAACTTGCACTTTCAATTATCTTTTTTAACCTTTTGTTGTAGCACTTGTATGCCTTGCTCTTTATAGAGTATCTAAGGAAGATTCATTCATATGATCTTGGATCAAACTTTCCTAGATTTTCTTCATCTCTCTTGATATAAAAATTTCTTCCAAATACTCTAAAATATTTCATATTAGGAGGTTTTACATACCATGGTTCATAGGGGGTCTTTGAACTGTTCACTTTTTCTTTTCCTCTGTTAATATTGTACACTGTAGTATGAATAGATTCTTTCCAATAGACTTTTGGTAGATTTTATTTTTTCATCATGGTTTGTAGCTTCTTGAACTATCCCATTTTTTCTTTCCACAACTCCATTCTGATGAGGAGTCTTAGGAGCCGATAAATGTCGTTTTATCACATGATCTTCAAAAAATCTGTTAAAATCATTGGAGGTGAACTCACAACCTCTTTCAAACCTCAAACATTTTATTTTAAAATTCATTTCATTCTAAACTAGAGACTTAAATTCTTTAAAATTATCTAGAGCTTCTAATTTTTCTTTGAGAAAGGTCACCCAAGTCATTCTAGAGTAATCATCTATCAAAAACATAAAATACATGTCACCTTGAGAGATTCTTGTTCTGGTAGGTCCACATAGGTCTATATGCATCAACTCCAAAGGTCCTATGGTAGAGTATTCTTTATATTTTAACCTCTTCTTTGTTTTCTTTCCAAACTAAGACTCCTTGTAAATTGCATTGATAAGATTTGCAAGTATTGGAAAATATCTCACAACTTGAGTAGAGCTGATCTTCACTAGGCTATCAAAATTGTTATGACCCATTCTTCTATGTCATATCCAACTTTCATTGATTTGATAAATAAATCATTTAACACCACCACCTTTGAGATGATAAGAATTTCCTTTTATCCTTATTCTTGCTACAACCAATTTTCTTGAGCTGCCTTTTCTAATTTTACAACCATCATCCTGAAACACCAAATTGTATCCTGTACTACACATTTTTACTAAATTGAGAAGATTATGTTAGAGACCCTTGAAATAAAGAACATCATATGTCTTATGCTTTCCATCAAAACTAATCTAACCTTTCCACATATCTTATCAGATGTATCATAAACAAACTTAACGAGAACACCATCATACTTTTCAAGATTAGAAAACTCACTCTTATCACCTCATATGATTTGATCATCCACTATCAATTATCCTGTAGTTTCTCTCCTCACTTGCATGAAAGGTAGTCAACATAGTTCCTTCAATATTTTGACCTATTTTCAAAGAAATTTCCTTCACACATCTTTTAGAATTAGTAGAATTTGTTCCAACATTTAGAGCCATGAACATGCATTCATCACTTCCATCATCTAGATAGTTTGATTCCTCGTCATTAGATACACCACTATCTTCTTTAACATAATAAATCTTCTTGATAATTTTACCTTTATGATCTTTATGCTTGTCATTTGAAACATTGATTGAAAATTTAGAAGCATAATGTCCCATCTTTCCACAATTGAAACATTTGAAGGGTAACTTACCTCTATATTTTCCAATTCCCTTTTTCATTCTCCTTACAAAATTTTCTTCCACATCATCAAGATCATCTAGATTAGATTCATCATTCTTCTCTTTCTTGATGAATTTAAAAGAAGTTTCTTTCCTTGAAGCATCTTGGTCAAACTCTCTTAATTCAAAAGTAGTTAAAGCACCAAAAATTTGATCTCTAGTATATTGATCCAAATTCTAAGCTTCCTCAATAGTAGAAACTTTAGCACTATAAGATTTATGAAGATTTCTCAATACATTTTTCATAACTTCAATTTCCTCTAGTTTTCCACTAAGACCACTATGGAATTGACAATTTCATTGACTTTGAGCATGTATCCAACAATATCTTCATCTTATGACACCCTTAGGGTTTCAAATTTGGCTTTGAAATTATGCATCTTTTCTTGCTTGACCTTATCATCTCCTTCATAAATTCTTTGTAACTTTGTCCACATCTCTTTAGAATTTTTGAGGCTTATCACCTTCACAAGTTCTGAATTAGAAAGCCTACTCAAGATAGCATTTGTTGCTTTTCCATTATTCTTATAATCCTTGATCTCATCATCACTTGTTGAAGGAGGAGTAGTAGGCATAGTGTATCCATTTTCAACTGACTTCAAAACACAAAAACCTAATGAGATAAGAAATTCTTCCATCCTAGCTTTCCAGAAAGCATAGTTTGATCCATCCAACATAGGCACTTTGATACCATTCCTGTGTGCCATCTAGATCTACCTCAATCAGTTAAGCTTCTTCCAGGGAACCAAAAATTTGACACCAATTTTTAGACACACATGACAACTAAGAGGGGGGTGAATCAGTTGTACATGAAAACATTCAAACCCTTATTATGCATCAACATGATGTAAACTAATGAAACATAAACACATTCACAACCATACACCATAGAACACCAAATTTACATGGAAAACCCTAATCAAGGAGAAACCATGGTGAGGATTAACTCACATATATATGAATAAAAACACCAATTACAAAGGTTCACTGTCGGAAGGGCTCACAACCTAGAAGAAAATAATGGATCACTACCCAAAGGAATCATTATCTAAAATATAAAGAGAATAGAAGAAGACTATTACAAGGAGGTTCACTACCTCAGAGAAACAAGAATATCCACTACAACAACTCTACATCATATGCAACCTTCAGCTCATTACCTCTAGCAACTTCAGGCACACTGAAAATGTAGACTCCTTTTGCTCACTGCTTTTGGTAGCCTTAGGAATTTAAGCTCGCACTCAGATAATAACACTTGATTACATTCATATCATCCTTAACATTATTACACATCATACACATATCCAATAATTAACCTTGATTATATATCTTTCACGACCTCAAAAAACCTCTCTAGGTCAACCTCAATGAAATGTATGCACCTCAAACGTGCAACCACCAAATAGGTTGGAACCAACCAATTTTACAGTGGAAAGGAGAGAAGGAAAACTAAACCAAGGGTTAATAAGGACCCAAATCTATATCGACATGATACACCAAGCTTCCACAAACAACAAACCATCTATGCAATCAATGCTAGCATGCCAAGTTGGACAAACCTATACTAATAATATTAAACAATGAATTTACTCTTCACCAGGTCCAAAAACATCCTAAAAACCATGTAGAAACATCACAAAACATCCTATAATATTCTAACATCATCAAAATATTCAACATTGTCGCAACCACCTAAAACTAGGAATACTATCATCTTGTACAATCAGCCACACTACCACAAACATACAACACACTAACTAACCTTGCAGGACAATTGAACACCAAATACTCAAGGGGAAGGTAGATGCAAAAAATATAAGGATGTTCCTAAATCTGCAAGACAAGAAAACTCAGCACGAAGAAATGCAAAGCAATTCCATTCCTCCCAGAAAACCTTCACAAGTAACACACTGTCAGACACATCTTCCACTTCTATAACTTGAAACGATGGATATAACACCTTTGATCATTTCATTCAAACTATAGAAGCACATCTTCAACCATGAAAAAATGTAGATTACAATGTAGAACACAACACTATCACCTTGTACACTCTATTTAAATTTTCTCAAAAGCACTTTAAAACTAAGTGAACTAGCTACATCAACAATATCATATCAACACAACTCCTCAACATGATCACACTAGAGGTTAACATAGGTTGACATCAATGAAAATACTAAATACAACATAGTGCAATAATCTCCAACAATTTTTAAAACTCAAAGATATAATAATGGTTGTCTACCAAGATGATTTGACTATATTTTCAAAAAAGGAAAAAAATCATTGTATGCATCTAGAAAAGATCTTTGTTAGAGCTTTGGAGTATGGAATTTCCATTAGCCCAAAGAAGTGTGTATTTGGGGTTACAAAAGAGAAATTGTTAGGACACATAGTATCAAAGGAAGGAATCAGAATTGACCCAGAGTGTGTTACAACCATTGAAAGAATGCATCAACCCAAAACCATGAGAGGTATTCAATATTTCTTTAGTAAGGTTAACTTTGTGAAGAGATTTATAACAAAATTTGCTAAAATAACAAGATCTATTTACAAGATGCTAAAAAAGATGAGTCAATATTATGGGGGGAAGATCCAACCAAATACTTATAAAGTATTAAAGAATAAATCAAGAGGGCTCTTGTATGAAAATCTTCATACTTGTCAAATCCATTTCAATTTTTTTATTTTGATTTCTTTCATACTATAGCTGATGTTCTACTACAAAATGATGATGAAGGTACAAGCAACCCATTAATTTTTTCAATAAATATTTAGAGGCTACTAAACTAAAATATGACATGGTTGAGAAGCAAGCTTAGGCATTAGTTAAAGTAATAAATAATTTTAGACCATGATATATGGTGGGAGATGAAATTGTTGCTTATGTCCCAAATGTCGAAGCAAAGAACATATTAACATAAGAAGTTATAGGGAGGATATGTAGGTGGATCAACAAGATCCAAGAATTTAACATTGATATTCAGATCACAAGGATGTAAGAGGACAATGACTATGCAAGCTTATATTTGAGTCAAATTTGGAGGATAATCAAATAAACAATGTAGAGACAATATTGAAATTAATAGATTGTGATATGTACTCATCTCCCTGATATAAGGAAATAACTCTAAAGATTCATGCTAACAAATATGTTGTGCTACATAATTAGCTATACCAGAGGAATAAGGATAGGGTGGTTCTTAAATGTGTAGATTAAAAATAAGATACCTAGACTAGATGAAATACATAGTAGAGTTTGTGGAGGACACTTCATGGTAAATACAACTACACATAGGATTTTGAGATCTAGATATTGGTGGCCTACATTATTTATAGACACATAAAAAATGGTAAGAAGATGTGATGCTTGCCAAATATTTTTTAGGAAAGTTAAAATGTTCTAGGAATATTCCTTTAAGACCAATGCCTACAAAAGCTCCATTTCAATAATGGGGAATTGATTTCATTGGAGAAATAGAAAAAATCTAGTGGTGGACATAGGTGGATCTTGGTAGAAACTGATTATTTCACTAAATGGATTGAGACTATCCTCACCAAGAAATATTTGAGGAATTTACAAATTTCTATCATTAGTATTGAATAACCCTTTCCTATTCATCTCCTTATCATCCACAAGGAAATGGAAAATATAAATCAAGAAATACAAGCTTGATGAAAATTATGAAAAGGATAATTAAAAAGAACAAAAGGTCTGGGATTTAAAGCCCAGGTTAGAATTATGGGCTGACAAGGTGACTATTAAGAAGGCCAATGGTAAATCTCCTTATGATTTGGTGTATGGATTAGAGGAAATATTTACCACTAGCATTTTTTCCCATTTATAAGTTCACCTAGGAAAATAATGAAGACATTTGTGATCCCATGATGAACAAAATAAAACAATTCACTGAGTTGAATGAGACTAGTAGGTTAGCATAACAAATATATTTCAAGTTACAACAATAGATGAAACACCTTTTTGAAAAGAAATTAGTGCCATGGAAGTTTGAATTAAATGACATGGTTCTTTTGTAGAATGCATAGTCTCAAGCTAAAGGAAAGCATGGAAATTTTGATGCCCTCTAGTTGGGACCTTATTTGATTGAAAATACTAATGGTGAGGATTCATACTTTTTGTAGAGTCTAAATGGTGAACTTATGGAATTTCAAGTGCATGGAAAATTCTTGAAACTCTACTTTTCTTGAAAGTAGTTTTATTTCCATGCATAGTGTATTATATGTATTGTAATGTAAAGTATTCCTTTCTTGTTTGGTTTTTTTCTCTGGTTTTATTTTTTCTTCTATTTTGGTCTATTTCTCAGACATTTGGATTCTCATTTTGTTGCTTTGCAACAAATTTCCCCAACAAGAGCCAATGGTGGTACTTGTAAATTTTTTCTCTTGCCATTTTTTAAGTGCTTCTCAGATCTGGTAAAGGATCATTTTATAAGGGTTTCTATGAATTTTTATTAGGTATTTTCATAAAAAACCCTAAACCTTGGGTAAATCCCTTGCACTTTTATTCTAATTTTGTATTTAATAACTACACTAGATATTTGATCCTTTAATTTACAAATTTATGGCCTTTATTCCATAATTTTATCGACCCCTTTCTTAGATCATC
>VDFB02005052.1:0-19433 GCA_007258455.2 Sequoia sempervirens
ACAAGGAAGCACTAAATAAAGTTCCTCTCCCATTCTTTGACGGCAAGACAAGTGCTAGAGCATGGGTTCACAAGTTAGATACATTTTTGAAGCTCAAACCTATGTTGGAAGAGGATGCAATCTAGTTTGCAACCATGCACCTTGAGGGAGTGGCTTATGATTGGTGGCATCATGGGCTTGTAACTCAAAGCACAATATGATCCATTCTTATGAGGAATTCACTAACAAGCTCATTGCAAGGTTTGATAGGAAGGATGTGGAAGTCTACTACAATGATTTGACACAGTTGAGGCAAGTGGGGCACGTGGATTCATACATTATAAGTTCCAACAGATTGCTGTTATGGTACCTGATATAACAGAAAAGAGGGTAACAATGCTATTTGTGGAAGGTTTGAATGATAAATTGAAGGGGTTGGTGAAGGCACATAGGCCCAACACTCTTGATGATGCTATTCAGCTTGCTCTTGACCTTGACACTACTCCTACATCATTGCAGCCACAAAGGAAGGACTTCAAAGGTTCAACTTCATTTCCAAAGAAGTTCAATCAGCATAAACCAACACCTCCAAGGATGGACAATGAGTCAAGGAACAAGTTAAGGAGGAAGAAGCTTTGTTTCCACTGCAAAGGGCCGTGGGAGCTTGGTCATAGATGCCTTGGGAAAGGAAAAATGTGTCTCATAGAGGTCACTTCCAATGTTGAGAGTGAGATAGTGGAGGACACAAGTTTGGATAGTGATGAGGACCATACACCAAAGTTGGAGCTTGAGCCAAATGATTAAGGCGATGCTGCACATGTTATCATTGCTAGTCTTTCAGGAGTTCTGAGATATCATCCTTTTCGGGTGAGAGGGGTCCTTAAGGGACAACGAGTTACTTGCTTGATCGATAGCGAGGCCACACATAATTTCATTGACGGAGGTTTGGTGGCGAAGAGGGGCCTACAAGCCGAGGACTTTTCCGGATTCAGTGTGACAGTGGCCGATGGCTTCAATTTGAAGTGTTCTAAACAGGTATCTTCACTTAGCATTCAAATGGGTGATTATACTTGACTGATGATTTCTATATGGTAGGATTTGGTGAAATTGATATTGTCTTAGGAGTACAATGTCTGCAATGTTTGGGGCGGTACATACAGGATTTTCAGAAGATAGAACTTGAGTTCCTATCTAATGGAAAAAAGGTTGTTTTGAGGGCACTTTCCGGTGGAGGACCGAGGATTGTTGTAATGAACCGAACCAATTTTTTTCAATTTTTCAATAACAGTTACAATGCAACACGCACCCGTTAAGGTTAGAGTCAACTAAAACGATGTGGAAGTAACTCTAACCAAGAATGTGCCCAAGACGGGCAAGCATGTGGTCAGAGGATCTGATGCAATGCGGAACTGGAAAGGAACTCTAACCAAGGATGCGTCTAGGAGAGACGAGCATATGGTCAAAGGATCCCTATCAACTACTGACTGAAAGTAACTCTAACCAAGAAATGTGCCAAGGACTGGCGAACATATGGTCAGAGGATCCATGAAATGCAGTGATGGCTCAGCCGGTCAGCAACATGATATTACAATGCAACTTCAAAATGTAAAATAGGCGGCAAGCCAGCCTCTTCCACTTATTCAGCGGGTAGTACAATAAGTAAGTGAAAGAGATAAATGAGAATGCTGACAGTACTATTGATCAACTTACAATATGATATAGAAATGCCTGCCAAGATCACTCAGTTAGAAGTATATCAATGCTGCAACAATGTATATTGTCTCTTCAATGCTCAACAAGAACTCCTAGACTCAAACCCACTCAAATGATGAACTCCTACAATCTGATATGACAAAAATATGACTGAAAATGCACAGACCAGCAACCTTACAACTCACCAAAATGCTCATAATTTATTCCACACTCACTCAAATGACTCAAAATCAAATGCATAATAGTCTACTGATGATGGCGCCCAAGATGGAACACTGAAACCACTCCAAAGGACCCTTATTTATTTTGCACAAATTTCAAGACAAGCTCAGCAATGAAAATCCCTCTAGAAAGGGCGATTTGACAAGATAAAATCATACACTCAATAATAAATTCTGAAACTCACCAGAGAGGGGCGCCCGAGGATGAGAAAGACAAGGGTAAAATACCCAGAACCAAACAAAAATCACACAATGACTTCTAAGCTAAAACTACTTTCAGCCATGCTAAAATCAGCAATTGTAAAACTAACCAATCTCTGAAATCTTCAACATTGATGCTCTGTCTGCAAATTTGGATGAGAAGCAGTCTCCGAAGTCTTAGCTAGGTGCTATCTTTCAAGCACGTAATCAAGAGAAATGGCTAGGAGGTATGCATTCCTCGAAGCAACTCTGAAAACATTTCAGCAACATAACAGTATGATAGAGAATAATATGCTAAAATGAAGGGTAGAGGCCTCCTTATATAACCTTCGAAAAGAATCTCCAGTAGCTTCTAGAAGGTACGCCCATCCTCCAAGGAATTAGGTTTTTGACTTGACTTTTGATCCCTTCCTCTTTAGGCGTCCAACCTCTCAAGATATAACATTTTGATTAATTAAAATATTTCTTTCCTCAAAGTGGCGTCCAATCTTCTCAAGTCATATTTTCAACTTTTGAATGCTAATAGAACACCTCATGAGGCGTCCACCCCTTAAAGTCCCCTTTTTAAAACACAACTTGAAGTCATACTGCTAGGCCAAGGGGTTAATGTTAAAAAAATAACATTATTTTAATTAAAATAACTTCTCTCCAAAAATGCATCAAAAGGCCAGAAATCAATAATACCAACTGAATTGCCTGAAGAGGAAAGCCTACTGAACTGATGCCAACTGGACTGCTGCCAAAAATAGAATTTACTAAAAATAGTAAATTCAGAAAGTTGCTCGGATGAAAGTGCATGTGATACCATTGTGAAGCTTTCTGAAAACCTAGAAAGAATCCGCAATCCAAAATCCCAAACTCCAAGATGTAGCCGTCATAACTTACTAAAAATAGTAAGTCCGGAAAGGTTGCCCGACGCAGTTGCATGTCATACCTTTGCGAAACTCTCTGAAAACCCAGAAGGAATCCAGAATCCAAATAGCCAAACTCCAACATGCAAATCCCCAAATCTTTAAAAGAAACCACCAAGTAGCTGGAAACCCTAATTCTGCCTCTGACTCGCCGACAGCACACTGGGGATAGGCTATCAATCATTGGAAAGAGCAGCGCTAAAAATGGGGACATTACAATTGTTTCAGCTAGGAGGATGGATTCATTATTTAGGCATGATGATGTTGCATGGGCTCTATATTTCACAAAGATTGATCTTCGTTTGGGTAATCATTAGATTCAGGTACGTAAGGAGGATGTCCACAAGACAACATTCCGATGTCACTATGGGCACTATGAGTTTTTGGTGATGCCGTTTGGTCTTACTAATGCTCTTGCTACTTTTCAATCATGCATGAATCACATTTTTCGTAAGCAATTATGTAAGTTTGTTTTGGTGTTCTTTGATGATATTTTGATATATAGTAAGACTTGGGAGGAACATCTACAACATATTGAGGAGGTATTGAGTATCATGGAGGCACAATCCTTGTTTGCTAAAGCTTCCAAATGTGAGTTTGGGATTATAGAGATTCTTTATTTTGGACATGTGATTGGGGCTAGTGGAGTTTTAGTACACCAGGAGAAGATCCAAGCTATCTTGGATTGGCCACCACCCAAGAACATTTCGGAGTTGAGAGGATTTTTGGGGCTATGTTGCTACTACAAGAGGTTTGTGAAAGGGTTTTCACAACTCACAACACCACTCACGAATCTCACAAGGAAGGGAGTATTCAATTGGATAGAGGAGGCCTAGGATACCTTCGACAAGCTTAGGAAGGTAATGAGTTCTTGTCTGGTTTTGGCATTACCTGATTTCATGCAGCCTTTTGTTTTGGAGTGTGATGCTTCGGGAGTAGGAATTGGTGTAGTTTTGATGCAAAACAAACACCCCATTGCATTTGAGAGTAGGAAGTTGAGGGATGCAGAGAGGCTTTATTCCACCTATGATAAGGAGATGCTCGCCATCATGCATGCTTGGGCAAAGTTTAGATAGTATTTGGTGGTTAATAGATTTGTGGTAAGAACAGACCACAATAGCTTGAGGCATTTTCTTGCATAGACGAAGCTGAATGAGCGGCAATAGAAGTGGATCAGCAAGGTCCAAGCATATGATTTTGACATTGAGTATGTCAAGGGGAAGAATAATGTGGTTGCTAATGCTCTATCTAGGAGGCCTACCCTTTGCTCTATATCAAAGATCTTGGCGAATTGGAAGGCCCATCTGTTGGTTGAGTATTCCAAGAATACATTTCCTTGTGAGCTCTTGGATGGTAAGATTCAGGATGATAGGTATAAGGTGATGGATGATGTGATATACTACAAGGATATGATCTATTTGGTACTTGAGTCAAAGTTGAAGGAGAAGATCGTGAGAGCCATTCACGACACTCCTCTAGCAGGGCATTCGGGGTTTTTCAAAACCTACAGCTAGGTGAGGGATATATTCTCATGGAAGGGTCTCAAGGATGATGTTATGTAGCATGTTAGAGATTGTATGAATTGTCATCAAAACAAGTCCGAGCACACCTTCCCAATGGGATTGCTTTAGCCCCTGCCCATTTTAGAGCAGAGATGGGAGAGTATTTCGATGGATTTCATCATTGGACTACCCAAGGTCCAAGGCAAGGATTGTATATTTGTGGTGGTCGATAGATTGACCTAGTATGCACACTTCTTTGTGATACCCATGGAGTCTTCAGCCCTTCAAGTGGCTGAGTTGTTTTTCAGAGAGGTGTTCAAGTTGCATGGTCTCCCGAAGACCATTGTGAGTGATCAAGACAGAAGATTCATCGGTGTATTTTGGAGAGAGCTCTTTCGATTGGCGGGTACGGAGTTGACACCGAGCACTAGTTATCACCCACAGACAGATGGACAGACGAAGATTGTGAACAGGTGGGTCGAGGGGTATCTTTGCAACTATGTTGCGGGGCAGCAGTGTGCCTGGATTAGATCGTTGCATTTGGGTGAGTATTGTTACAATACCACCTACCACATGTCGATTGGTATGTCTCCATTTCGAGCTTTGTATGGGTATGATGCCCCATCATTTGTGGATTTGGCTTTTGAGGATTGTCGGGCCTCAAAGGCTAAGGAGTTAATGCAAGATAGTTAGGATATTCTTAAGGTTCTTAAGGATAATATTCAGCAAGCACAAAATCAGCAGAAGACCTATGTGGATAAACATAGGGTGGAGAGGTCTTTTGAGGTTTGTGACTTGGTATTCTTACGTCTTCAACCATACCGACAGTCTACCTCGAAGAAGAGCGGTGTGGAGAAGCTGAAGCCCAGATTCGATGGTCTCTACAAGGTTGTAAAGAGGATTGGAGAGGTGGCATATGAGCTTGAGCTACCAGTCGATAGTAGGATCCACAATTTTTTCCATGTGTCTTGCCTCAAGAATGTTTTTTTTTTTTGGAAATCCTCTGCTTGCTGTTTTGCTTGTTTGTGTTGTGTTTTATAATTGTTTTCAATGCATTTGCGGAAGAAGATAACATATAGAGAAGTTGCAAATGAAAGTGAACACTAGAAACTAAAACCATTCATTGGAGATTGAAACATACATAATAAACTTCCATTTTCTGTTCAATATCAGAATAATACATTGAATATATGAGATCTGGTTAAGCTTGTTACAGCAGCAATGAAGCTTCCAAGATAGCACCGAACATCACTGACATTAAGTCTTCAAACACCACATTATTCCAGTGCCTAGTCCACCATTTTGATCACCCAAAGTCTCACCAACCAAAACCAAGGTGTGCTGGTCTGAACTGTGATTTTATGCAGCAAGAGGGCGCCCTTCTTGGAGAAGTTCAATTTGCTTTAGATAATTCAAAAACTCAAGCAAAACTCACAATCTTGTGCTCAAAATGATTGGCAAGAGATGACTCTTCTAATGCTCAAATACCCATTTTGATTCAACAGACCATTTGAAAGCTGTGAGCATAAACATGAAATCTGGTCCAAAAGTGCAATGCCTAGAAAATGCTAATAAACACACCAAAAACTTCACTAGTCACTCCAAAACTGAAAGCAAGCCAAAACTCTCAAAATACAACAAAAATCTTCATCGTTTCTTTCACCAAAATCAATCCCATGGAGCTCCTGTAAATCTCAACTGATTATAAACTCCAATATTTGATTAGGGTGGATATTTCACCACCGAAACCAGCCAATACGATGGAGGGTTTTCGTCCTCACAATGCAGCCCAAGCAACTAGAAGGAAATCTGGCAACATTTCAGTAAGTTGTCCAAGCATGAATGAATAAAATGAGAGCCAACTTCAAAATATAAAGCATTAGGGTGAACAGACTCCAAACTCCTCTTAATTTCTCTCTAAAAATCCAACGCCATCTCCAAATGAAATATTTTAACATTTTAAAATGTCTTTTTTTCCACCTCTTATGGCGTCCACATTAAGGAGGCAATAAAATATTCAATAAGCTTTTAAAAACACCTTAAAGTTGTCTCATTAGGCACAAGGTACTCCTCAATGAACACTTTTTCCCTTTAATATAAGTTTATAATTTAACTTTTTAAAAATTACTTAAGTGGTCAGTCAAGCAGATATTAAACTGCAACCTTAGGCTCTCCAATTGAAAACTGGATAATAATGCTGTTGCACAAACATAGGCCTGGGACCACTCCCCCAAAGGTGACTTACTAAAAATAGCACTACTATAAATAGTAACTGTATGCCAAATGCCCAAAATTGAGCAAAATTGAAGACCAATAAGGAAACTGTGACGAATTGAAAATGACAACATCCATACCGGCCACTGCTATAAATAGAAACCCCTCCAGAAACCCCCAAACCAAGCTGCAAAAAATAGCATTCGCTATAAATAGCATAATGCTAAAAATAGTGACTCCAAAAGCATTTTGAGCACAAACCGAGTAGTCGTCGCAACTTACCAAAAATAGTAAGTCTAAAAAAGTTGTTCAGATGCAGATGCATGTCATACCATTGCGAAGCCCTCTGAAAACCCAAAAAGAATCCATAAACCAAACTGCAAAACTCCAATATGCAAACCCCTGAATCCACAATAGAAGCCTCCAAATAGTTGGAAACCCTAATTCTGCATCTGGCCTGCCTACGGGTGTTTGAGAATAGGCCAACAGTCACTGGGAAATGTAGTGCTAAAAATGGGGACATTACAGTCCGCCTTTCCCAATATTGCTTGCCCTCAAGCAATACCATCACAACTCTAGAAAAATTTAAACTGATCCGCAACAAAACAAGTAGAATCCCAAGGTCCCATGTCTGTCTCAAGAAGGATCCACCATGTCGATGCTGCACCACTCTGATCACATAAGTGAAACCATCATGCCAATATTGCACTAACCTCACTTGTAACCCCAAAATGTTGCCATCCATGGAACTCAAGTTGAAGAGACTAGAAGGACTGAAATCAATACCATGCAACATCTCATGCCCAAAAGTCTCTGAGTAGTCAATACCAACAATGCCGCGGTCTATCATAAACCTGTGCAATAGGAAAAATAATCTACCCAACTCAAAATTAAACTCCTTAGCAAATCTCCATATGGTATTTGACAGAGCCACAACTGCATAGGTGACTTCTCCAAATCTCCTTGCAAAGCGGAAAACAATCCTGTGCAAGAGCTCAACCAACTCATCCTCATAACTCCACATGAATCTACTATGCCTCGTCCAAATTATTTTAATACAACCATGGAGACTACTGAAAACTCTTACAATTCCCACTCCAAGAGCCTTAGAATGATGAACCAAAGCAAGCAAAGGTTCACTGTCCCAGACCAATATTGTGAGAGAACTATCAAAATTTGCATCACAAACCTCCATAAGATGAACTCGGAGAGTAGGAAAGGTTCGAAGAAACAAATAATCACTGCTGCTCAAAGCTGGGATCAGCGAAATACAATGCACTCTACACAGGGAATAATAGCAGTTCCATAGGAATTCCCAAGTATGAGCATGTGAGAAGAGCATCCTGTTGCACCCAATCATCTCATAAGTGGTTGGAAAACACACCCAAGAAATCTCCAACTGATATCTTCCACCTATTTGACAAAAAATGATGAACCAACTCTCTTGAACGAGAGTAACTCCCCATGTAAGGTGGCTGATCTGCTCCGAATCAGCAAGCTCGTTTCTCAAAAACTGCCCCTGTCTAAGCCAAAGATCACCCCCAAGAGTAACTATCTGTTCATCTCTCCAATCCATACTTAAAGTTTCTTTCCAATCCATTTGTTGATGTACCAATGAGACCATCAGATGGCTGGTAAGGAAGATTGCAGCACTACTAATTCTGAAATTTTGATCCTTATCCCTCCATGAATCCCTCCAACCATACCCAATAAGCTGTCATACCATGCCGAGGATGCCAAACAAGGATACCCAACCAAGAATGATCCGCAACACACTAGAAAGAATACACATCACGTCTCCAAGTGTCCATCATAACCAACTACACTCTAAAGGAATTAGTGTCTTCTCTCAAGAACCCCTGAAGCCTAACCATGAAAGCGTCAACATCAATGGAGCATGAAACAATTGTTTTCAACAAAACCAACTCCTAAAAAGGGCTAATATGAGCCAAAACATCACTCAACCCAAGGGATGGATTGTTAAGGAAGTAAATAATCTGTTTTGGTTCTTCTTTCTCCCCTTCCTCCTGAGTAACAAGTCTGAATTCTTCACTTCTTGCTGCTGTCATGAAATTACCAGCGGCTACCAAACTATGTTTGGGCAACACCTTGATGTCAAAGATGTTGAAATCTCTCTGAATCATCACTTCCCTGGTGGAGACTTTATCCTCTCCCCCACTTATGCATTCCTTATCAAATAGCCTTGGAAGATTGCCACTCACCAATGTCCTCATAGACTGATATCTTATCACCAATATGATGGAAATCTTACTCAGTCTCATGCTCAGTCACTTCACCCCATGTTTTATCATCCATCACAAAGAGAGGGTTATCATAAGTTTCTTCAACACTCATTCAAAGAGAGGGTTGTCAAAAACTTGGAAGCCATCCCTTTCATCTTGCTCACTTCCATTCTTGTAGACTATCAAGCTCTTCAATTACCTGTTTGATTTCTTCCACTCTTTGTTCATTCTCTTGTTCTCTGAAAGGTTTGAAATCAGCTAGCTGCTCTTCTACCTCCGTTAATGCCACTTGAGTATTTTCTAACATATCTTTTGTTGTCTCAAGCTCATGAGTAAGCTCATCAACTTGTCTCTCTTTTTCTTGGAAACCACCCATGGTCTTCTTAGCAATTTCAGAGGCATAATCTTGATCTCTGGTCAAGTGTATGTATGCTGATTTCAATGTCTTCAAAGAATCTTTAACAAGTTGCAACTAGGGAGGGTTACTTCATCCTTAACCCCTCTCCGTTTCTCATCAATTTAAGCCTTCCAATAGAGTTCTTCTATCAAACTGTGTGTTCGGTGAAATCTAGCTAAAGCTCGCACTTCATCTTCAATGGATAGCCTGTATTGTTCTTTCCATCCATAAGTATGCAAAGGTGGTGTACTGCTGATAGGCTGTAAGTAAAAATCAGAACTTTGTTTCATGTCTTTGCTGCCCTCATCGCTGCTTCAAGACTCCCTTTCTTCACCACCCACTAGCTGAGAATGCCCAATATCATAAATCAAATCATACTCTTCAATTTTAGAGGCTTTATAGACTTCTAAACCTGCTTCCACCTCACTGTCACTTTGATCAAATGAGAAGGCAGCCCCAAACTCAAGTATAGTGTCACCACTATTTGCTGATATAAAGTCCTCATCAAGTTCTGTTTCATCATCCGGATCAAAGGGAAATTCATCCCACACAGGCTCTTTATCACCCTTAGGTGTCATCACACCCTGATCCCAAATGCTATGGGACTGATTGTTTTGATCAATAGGAAAGTGTTCATTGTACCCCTCTTGGAGTGTTGACTCTTGGAATAAGGCACTATGGCCAAAAAAATGGTAGCCCCCAACTCACAACCAAGATTACTATCATTGGTATGATGATAAGGCTCTCCAATAGGCGCTGTTTTGAAGTTTTCAATAGCATCAAACTCAACATTATTGGTAGCAACCTTCTTAAAGAGATTGTTCTGTAGCTATTCCATGCAAGCTTCTTCTCCTATGGTGAACTCATAACTTACTTTATGTTCTGATTTCTGAACAACCTCTGAGTTATTACAAATATCATTGCTATGGCATTGCTCATAAGATGGTTCAATGACGCCACCCAAGTCATCAACACTGTAATGAAGCAAAGAGTCATCAATGCTAGCTGTTTGGAAATTATTTTTGCCTTCAATGAGCCCATCATCTATAGGTATATTTCTGATCTCATCATGAATAGTTATAGACATACGAAAAAGGTCTCCTTGATCACTTGTCATAATTTCTCCATGTGAATATTCTTGAGAAGTTGGGTCAGCAACAAGAGAGGATCCATTTATCACCAAGTCTTCCACATGATTAGATAAAAACACATTGGAATCATCACCAACATAAAAACATTGGTACACCTCACTTGTAGAAGGGGCAAGTAATTCTCCTTTTGGATCTTCACTCTCCAACTCATCATTCTGCTGAAATGAACCTGTGTTGCTTTCCTTATTGTTTGCCTCTATTTCTTGACCATTGCCACGCTGTTGTTCAAGTCTTTCAGGAACGTCTGTAAGTTGCAAATCATCTTGTAGCAATTCATCCTTCCTCTCTTCTTTCTTTTTTCCTTTTCTCCACACAACTTCTTCATCTCCTTCTTCTGGTCCATCCAAGGACAAGAACTGATTGAAAGTGAGAACATCTCGAATTTCCTTAGGAAATGGGAGATATTCATTATACCTTGTACATATAATCACAGAACATAGATGCATCCATAGTTCTAAAGGTAGAGGACCAACTGATGTAATCTGTTATGCAACTACTGACACCACAAGCTGGCAGGAAGGATTTGGCTCTGATACCACTGTAAGATACACTCCTGTTTTTTTTTTGGAAATCCCCTGCTTGCTGTTTTGCTTGTTTGTGTTGTGTTTATAATTGTTTTCAATGCATTTGTGGAAGAAGATAACATATAGAGAAGTTGCAAATGAAAGTAAACACTATAAACTAAAACCATTCATTGGAGATTGAAACAAACATCATAAACTTCCATTTTCTGTTCAATATCAGAATAATACATTGAATATATCAGACCTGGTTAAGCTTGTTACAGCAGCAATGAAGCTTCCAAGATAGCACCGAACATCACCGATATTAAGTCTTAAAACACCAAATTATTCCAGTGCCTAGTCCACCATTTTCATCACCCAAAGTCTCACCGACCAAAACCAAGGCGTGCTGGTCTGAACTGTGATTTTATGCAGCAAGAGGGTGCCCTTCCTGGAGAAGTTCGATCTGTTTTAGATAATTTAAAGACTCAACCAAAACTCACAATCTTGTGCTCAAAATGATTGGCAAGAGATGAATCTTCTAATGCTCAAATACCCATTTTGATTCAACAAACCATTTGAAAGTTGTGAGCATAAACATGAAATCTGGTCCAAAAGTGCAATGCCTAGAAAATGCTAATAAACACACCAAAAACTTCACCAATCTCTCCAAAACTGAAAGCAAGCCAAAACTCTCAATACAACAAAAATCTTCATCATTTCTTTCACCAAAATCAATCCCATGAAGCTCCTGTAAATCTCAATTGATTATAAACTCCAATATTTGATTAGGGTGGATATTTCACCAGTAAAACCAGCCAATATGATGGAGGGTTTTTGTCCTCGCAACGCAGCCCAAGCAACTAGAGGGAAATCTGGCAGCATTTCAATAAGTCGTCCAAGCGTGAATGAATAAAATGAGAGCCAACTTCAAAATATAAAGCATAAGGGCGAACGAACTCCAAACTCCTCTTAATTTCTCTCTAAAAATCCAACGCCATCTCGAAATGAAATATTTTAACATTTAAAAATGTCTTTTTTTCCACCTCTTATGGTGTCCAACTTAAGGAGGCAATAAAATATTCAATAAGCTTTTAAAAACAACTTAAAGTTGTCTTATTAGGCACAAGGTACTCCTCAATGACCACTTTTTCCCTTTAATATAAGTTTATAATTTAACTGTATAAAATTACTTAAGTGGTCAAACAAGCAAATATTAAATTGCAACCTTAGGCTCTCCAACTAAAAACTGGATAATAATGCTGCTGCACAAACATAGGCCTAGGACCACTCCCCCAAAGGTGACTTACTAAAAATAGCACTGCTATAAATAGTAAGTGTATGCCAAATGCCCAAAACTGAGCAAAACTGAAGACCAATGAGAAAACTGTGACCAACTGAAAATGGCAACATCCATACTGGCCACTGCTATAAATAGAAACCCCTATGGAAACTCCCAAACAGAGCTGCTAAAAATAACACTTGTTATAAATAGCATAATGCTAAAATAGTAAGTGACTCCAAATGCATTTTGAGCACAAACCGGGCAACCATCGCAACTTACTAAAAATAGTAAGTCTGAAAAAGGTTGTTAGATGCAGATGCATGTCATACCACTGCAAAGCTCTCTGAAAACCCAGAAAGAATCTATAAACCAAACTACAAAATTCCAACATGCAAACCCCTGAATCCACAACAGAAGCCTCCAAACAATTGAAAACCCTAATTTTGCATCTGGCCTGCTTGTGGGTGTCCGGGAATAGGCCAACAGTCACTGGGAAGTGTAGTGCTAAAAATGGGGACATTACAGAAGGCACTTGGGCAACATATTGTTTCTTCTCTTGAGCTTCCACCTCTTAACGAAGAGGGTGTTTTGGTACTGATTCCTAACAACATATTGGAGATGAGGGATAGGTGTTTGAGGAACAGGGAGGTTCGTGAATATCTGGTGAAGTGGAAGAATTTTCCATTGGAAGGAGAGTAGATTCTGCGGCATCCTAGTTTGCAATTGTTTGAGGACAAGCAATCTTGGGAAGGAAGGAATATAATGTCCCCACTTCTGACCTAGTGCTTCAAGAAAACCTAATGGAGGTTAGCCTATTATTAAAAAATAAAATAAAATAAATTAAAAGAAAAGATATTCTAGGCACCCAAATAAAGGGGGGAAAAAGAAGTTTAAAATAAATTTTAAATGCTTTTTTGGTGCCTAGGGCTAGGTCGGCCAAGTTGGGAGTCATAAGGGGAGTTGTTTATTTATACAAGGTGAGTTGAAGGCATTATTCATCATTCACAATTTTATATTTGCTTTTCTGCTCTGCTTAGTGGCAAATTCTCTAAGGACGAAAACCCTTGAAAATTGAGAGGAAGTTGGACGAAACCCTAGCTTCTTCCAAGGAGGACTTCATGATGGAAATTCCTATGTGCTTCAATGGAGATAATTGCTAGTTTCATATCAGGTTGCATCAGCATTTAGATTTCTGATTTAAAGGGGGAGTTGTGCAAGTTGAAGGTTTGGCTTTATATTTTCTAGGGTGGCAAAGCCCTAACATCAGTCCAGCAGGCTAGCACACCCTTGGTAGGGTTATTTCAGTTGTTTCTTCATTATTTAGTTGCATATTTGTAGCTGGAGCAGCTTCGCCCAGCTAGGGTTAGTTGCATCTGCATTATTGGGGTTTCTTCATGTTGTAGCGCATGTTTGAAGCCAACTTTACTTTGTAATTTGCATTCATATTCTGTAGCAGCAGACTGAAGGTTTATATCAGATATTTGTTGGCTCATATTGAAGTATCTAATCATGCTATGTTGGTGAATTAATGCTACTACTATCTGTTACAAGTTTTTCTATCTTTTTGTTGCATTATGTACTGCTGTTCATGAATTATAAAACTCAGAAAATTACATCAGCACACTAGGGTTTAAGCAGAAATTAAAAATCAGAAATTAGGGCATCAATTTTGCATTACAAAAAAAATCAGAAAATTGCACAAATATTGGGTGGGATATTTCATCAGTCATTGTTAGTTTGTATGTTGATGTAAAAGAAACATAGTCGTATTTTTCTTGTGTTCAATAGGAAATTAACCTAGTTCCTAAATCTAGTCTTAAGGGACCTTTGAAAGTTAAATCTCCTAGTTCATTAGGCTAGCTTGTGAGTAAGCCTTTCATTGGATCTTCTCCACTTGTATATTAGTGATGGAGGACTCACATTGTTTCCACTCCACCTAGGGTTTCAAATGACCCTTCGCCTTCACAACATTTGCTTGAAGTACATAAGAGGCCTAAATGGTTTTATTCCACTTTGGAAGGAGTACATGAGGATGAATTTCCTTAACTAGATGGCAAACCTCAAAGAACAAAACAATCAAGTTTTGTTTCAGCTATGGACATGTTCCTTTTGCTCTTGCATTTTCTTTTTTTAAGTTTCTAAACTACAAAATTTCTGAGGCCCAAGGAAAATCATAATGGGAAGCTACTGTAAAGGTTGAATACAAGGTATTGTTGAAAAATCATACTTGAGTTGGTAGAATTGCCACCAAGGGAAAAGCCCGTTGGTTGCAAAGGTGTTTATAAGGTGAAGTGCAAAGCTAATGGTTCCTTGGACAAGTACAAGGCACGTCTTGTTGTGAAAAGGCTTTTTGCAATAGGAGGGCATTGACTATGAAGAAACTTTTGCTCCTACTGCACAGATGGTCACATTTTAGTTGCTTCTCTCCATAGCTGCTAGTTTGGTTGGATGGTGTACCAAATGGATGTGAAAAGCACCTTTTTGAACAAAGATTTGGATGAGGTCTGTATGGTGCATCTTGAGGGTTTTTAGGTTCTTGGTTGTGAACATCTAGTTGCAAGTTGAGTCTTGTATGGGTTTAAACAAGCTCTTTGAGCTTGGTATTTCAAAATTGATGAAATCTAAAAGATTATAGATTTTAGAATATTTTCTTTGATACAAATCTTTATGTCAAAAGCAACAGTGATGATATTGTAGTTATTGTTGTATATGTTGATGATCTTGCCGTCATAGGAAGCACAAGCACTAGAATTCAACAAGTGAAATCAGATCTATGTGCAACTTTTGACATGTTTGATCTAGGCCTCCTACACAATTGCCTAGGAATTGACTTTTGGCAATCTAATAATTACATCTTCATGGTCGTTCAAATATGCCACAAGTCTTTTGGAATGTTTACGAATGATAGATTGTAACTTGTCTTCTACATCATTGGAGGTAGGGTTGACGCTATTAGCCTCTAATGATTCATCCTTGGTTGATGAATCACTCTAAAAACAATTGATAGGCAGCTTGATATATCTTTGCTTCGTTTTTTAGTTATTTCTCAATTTTTATGAAAATTGAAGCTTTCTCATTGGATAGTTGCAAAACAAGTTTTGTGATATGTTAAAGGTACTCTTGACTTTGGTGTATTCTCTTAGAGGGAAACAGATTTTCGTTTGATTGGATATACTGACTTTGATTGGGTAGGATTGGTTGATATTTAACAATCTACTACTAGGTATATTTTCTCTTTGGGATGTGGAGTAATTTCTTGGCAATGTAAGCTTCAACAAACAATAGCTTTATCTTCTGCTAAAGCTCAATACAAGGCACTTGTGAGTGTTGGATGTCAAGCAGTTTGGATTTGTAGAATATTGGCAGATTTTTAGCTTCCTCAACATTCTCCAATCCCGCTTTTCTGTGACAATCGGGAGATATTAAAGGTGGTGAAGGATTTAATCTATTATGCTCACAGCAAACACATTGTGATTTATCATCACTATATTTGGCAACTAGTAGAGTGGAGATATTGCTCTTCAATTCTGCACTTCTTAGGAGCAACTTACTGAGTTTATGACTAAATCACTTGGTATTGTTCATTTCCTCAAATTTCGGAACAAGCTTGGTGTTGTTTCTGGTTTAGTCATTAAGAGGGATTAGGATATATTAGTACTATATTATAATAATAACTAATAATAGTGCAATGGATATTACACTTCTCTTTTTGCTTTTGCTCTTTTGTAACTGCCATCCTTATGGCCTTTGTAACTACTGTCTATTATTCAACGTTCCTCAATAATATAAGGCTACCATCTCCTCTTGAGATAGACAAGCCTCTTCTCTCATCTCATTCTTTTGCTTCTACCAACAGGATGAACTAATGAAAATGTTGAATGATCCCAATTGGATAGAAAAAACTTTCATGTCAGAGTGTAGAGGTAAGACTATTGGGATTTTACCATGGTACATATCCTCTTTGGAGAACTTCCCTATAGCTGAGCTTTAAATTGAGTGTCCATTAGCCTAGCAGCTCAAAACTTGAAAAAAATAAAGAGCTTCTTTTACATTTCACTTAATATCATTATATTTGCTACACTGGCAAAGCAAACAATGTGAGGTTTTTTAAATTTTGTTCATGTGCCTCACATAGGTATTAGATGCATCACACCATTGAAAGTTGAAACAATGTAGCCAACTATTTATATAGCTTGTTTGGTCTTGAATGCTATCTTTTAGGTAATATTTTCTCCAATACTAACCTAATGCTAGCCTTTCATCAAATCCAACTACCTGTGAAATACTTGGCCTTCCCCCATTGATCCAACAAGTTGTGTTTCTGTCATGTCCCCTTGCACAAGACGACATTGAACCCATGATTTGGTCGATCAGCATTCCATGAAGAAAGTCGATGGATTGTCATGGCATTCCATCACCATGAGAACACATTTCTTTGAGGCATCTTTTCAAACAGTTCACTGCCTTGTCTATGGTACGACATTTTTCATACATATCTACCAGAGCATTTTATCAAACAGTTCACTGCCTTGCTGCTATGGCTAAAAGCCTAAAACAGGTGCTTTCGAACTAGCTATGGAGGCTTGGAAAAAATCTGTCAAAGCATAATAGTAAGCAATAGCATAGACAAGGCAGTGAACTGTTTGAAAAAAATGCCTCAAAGAAATGTGGTTTCATGGTGATGGAAGGCCATGACAAGCCATAGACAAGGCAGTGAATTGTTCGAAAAAATGCCTCAAAGAAATGCGGTCTCATGGTGATGGAATGCCATGACATCATCACCATGAGACCGCATTTCTTTGAGGCATTTTTTCAAACAGTTCACTGCCTTGTCTATGCTACCACATTTTTCATACATGTCTACAAAGCATTTTATCAAACAGTTCACTGCCTTGCTGCTATGTATAATAGCCTTAAACAAGTGCTTTCAAACAAGCTATGGATGCTTGGAAAAATCTATCAAAGCATAATGAAGCATAGATTACATAGGACCGTTTGAAAATGTCTCAAGAAATGTGGTCTCATGGTGATGGAATGCCATGACGAATGCCTATGGCTATGGATTGTCATGGCATTCCATCACCATGAGACCACATTTCTTTGAGGTGATGCATTTTCAAACAGTTCACTGCGTCTATGCTATGACATTTTTCATACATGTCTACCAAAGCATTTTATCAAACAGTTCACTGCCTTGCTGCTATGGATAAAAGCCTAAAACAGGTGCTTTCGAACAAGCTATGGATGCTTGGAAAAAATCTATCAAAGCATAATATTAAGCAACAAGTTATGGTCTCATCATTTTTTTTTCGCGTGAAAATCAGCACGATTTTATTCGTGTTTTTTTGTAGGTTTTAAATGCGTTTTTTGGCGATTTTGCAGTTTTAAATGGGAAATTGTTGACCAAAAGGTCAAAGATTTTTTCAAAAAATCAGGGAAAAAATTGTCCAGACTGCAGATATTTTAAAAATCGTGATTAATCAGGTTTTTTTGCAGATTTCTGTTTCTATGGTTAGGATGAATTCCCAATCGTGGAATGTAGAAAGGAATAAGAATGTATGGACATGGAAGCTGCTCATGTTTCTCAATGTTGATACTGAATTGTGACCGTGCCATACAAGATTAAAAATTAGCAACCATTGAAGTGTGAGATTTGGACCAATGTGAATCAGGATGTGTCAAGTGAGTAGCATGATGTGGCAGGGAGAGAACAAGTGAATTTCGAATGGGAGATGATGCAATTCGATGGGAGTTGTCATCAAAGAGAAGACATATTTTCAATGGTGTCATCAAGATTGAAAAGGTGAGTGTCCACAACCAGATGTGAAATATTTGGTAAGTAGACTTCTGAATGAAGTGGATCTTGTAGACATGAAGAACCCTATTACGAAGAATTAGATGCCCACAAAGAAGCGACTTTGAATTTTGAAGAAGCAATAGGTGCTAGAGGAATGTCTTGCGAAAATAAAACTATGTTCTCAATGGTGTCATCTAGATCGTAAATGTGGGACTCGACAAACAAGGAAGATATGCTTGGTAGGAATGTGTCCTAATGAAGTGAATCTAGAAGACATAATCCTGCTGCAAAGAATCACTAGAAGCACTCAAAGAAGTGACTCTAAACTTTGGAGTAGCAACAAGTACAGGAGGAATTCCCTCAATTGTAAATGGGGTATCAAGAGGAAGATCGGTAGCAATATCATCCATATGTGAGGTTCTCCAAAAAAGTATCATTTTTAGATGGAGAATCAAGGTCTCCATACAATTGCTAGGTGAAGGTACATGCAATGAAAGAGTACTCAATGTACTCAAGGTGATGCAAAATATCCTTAGAATTAGTGATAAATATTAGTAAATGGGTATCAAGAGGAGGATCGGTAGCAATATCATCCATATGTGAGGTTCTCCAAAAAAGTTTCATTTTTAGATGGAGAATCAAGGTCTCCATACAATTGCTAGGTGAAGGTACAAGCAATGAAAGAGTACTCAATGTACTCAAGGTGATGCAAAATATCCTTACAATTAGTGATAAATATTAGTTCATAGACCATGCCATTATTGTCAAACTATGCTCGCTTTTGTTTATATTCACTTGTTTCAGGAATGATTCCAAGGAGATAGGCCAATAGTTCTTGCATAATGCACTGATTCACTATCCCTTCTTTCTAGGACAAATAGTTATCTAAATTTAGCTTGACAACAAAAGGATGAAATTTAATACCAAAATCCATGATGAACCTCTCCCCTGCCCCCTACCCCCACAAAATGGAACATCATCTTAATGCATGATTACAAAATGCATGTGTATAAGGCCCCCAAAGGCTAGTACATGAAATTGGCTCTTTATAAGTTAAGTGTATGAGAATTAGCAATCCCTCCAAATTCACACAATCATGAGTCCCACCTATCAAATTATGATGACACTTTATAATTAGTGTGATTACATATTGAATAGCCTAAAACAAGCCATCCCACATAAACAAAAAGTTTCCAAGAGCTAAAATGGCCAAGTAATTCACCAAAATGTGAAAACACAAAAAAATTGAATAAAATGTACTTGAAGAAAATTTGGAAAAATTGCATGGATAGCTGTGAAGAGCTATACCATGTTAG
>VDFB02005053.1:0-18007 GCA_007258455.2 Sequoia sempervirens
ATATGTTAGTAATATTAATTAGTTATATAATATTTTATATATTAGTAATATATATACATTAAGTAAAATATAGAAATAATATTTAAATATTATACATAATAATATAATATATTATATATTAAATTATAAACTATATTTTATATTCTCAAGTAGATATATTAAAATAAACTATAAAATATTTATTGCATTTTATAAATCATATATTATAAAGTGTATAATTTTTTTTAAATCATATATAAACCAAATCAGATATCCGTTTTGAAACGGATATCCGATTTGGTTTATATATGATTTTAAAAAAAATTATACACTTTATAATATATAATTTATAAAATGCAATAAAAAATGGATATCCGATTTGAAACGGATATCCGATATTTCTAACACATAATTTATTGCCTAGGGATTAGCCTCGGGCTTGCTTTGGTATTTGGCTTGGACATGCCAATCCTAAGAAGTCAACGCAAAAAACGTGTTTGACAACTTCCCTTGTTTTTCTAGACTTCGTCCATGTGGCTGACGACTTTATTTTTAGCCAAAATTGATGAAACGAAAAGGGTTTGTAGAAGAGACTCTCAGCTTTCCACCAATATAAATTATTCATTACTTTGAATTTAATAAATAATTATTATTTATTTTCTTTTAGAATTACAACTAAAGTCCTGATTGATAGGCTGATTGAAAAACATCTATAACTTTCACACGGTATTATATTTTTTGAATCCAAAATATGTGTCACATTCTATGTTTCACATACTATAGGATTAAAAAAAAAAAATTGAATTTTATGAGGTTTTAACCAAGTTAAGGTGGTCAGACATACGAGTTTTATATTTTTTAAAAGTTGTAATAAAAAATTCATAATTAATTATTTACTTGGAAAAAAATTACAAAAAATATCGTCACATTCGGACATGAGTCCTCTACTTATATGTAAAATCTCATAAAAAAATATTATCATTTTATTATGGTTAGGGTGGTCAGACGAGACACCTACTTCTTATTTTTTTCCTGAAATTTAAGTAATACTGCATTGAAATTTCAAAATTTCACCAAATAGATTTTGTTTTTAAAAAAATTAACCTAGTAGTTTAGAAACTACATTAAATTTCCCACATATTCTATTCTTACACATTTTTGAAATAATATAAATAACTTATTCAAATTTTTACGTCAAGTTGCCTAACTCTGATTTTTCTGAATTTTCATTGCCACTTAAGGGCCTGTTTGGCCTACCATGATCCTGCACATGCCCACTTTCCTTTACCACCTAAGAATTATTTTTTGCAGTAGCCAAGTTCTAATACCATTTCTCATACATATAACACTAGAAACAATCTACAACCAAGACAAACAACTTCAACATCCCTCCCATTTCCTAACCCTATCCTATCTGGTCCTCCTCATTTTCCTTCACATAATGAAAATGAGTACAATATTATTGAAAAACTAAAGAATACTCTTGCTAAGATGTCATTATGGGACCTTATTCAAGTCTCCCCTCATTATCATAACATGATTCAAAGTGCCTTGCAACAAGTTGTGGTCCCCTCTAGTGCAAACCCAAATGACATAGCAGTAATGATCCAAGGAATAAATGCTGACATTTTTTTCCACCAAAGTGATATCCCTCCTTTGGAAGTGCAAAAACAAAATGATGCTTTCATGGTAATCATTCACTACAAGGAAAGAGGGATAAAGCTATCCATTGTTGACAATGGCTCTACCTTTAATATGTGTAGTGTGACCCTTTTGGATAGGTTTGGCATGGATAGATCAAAAACTCAACCTAACTCTTTATCTATTAATGGATTTGACAATGTAGGAAAATAACCACTTGGTGTGATCACTCTGCCTATTATAGTTGGAAAGGCCACATTAGAAACACCGATCCATGTTATGCCTCATAATTTTTCATCTAATATTATTTTAGGTAGACCGTGGAATCATGTAATTAATGGGGTGCCTTCTAATCTTCATCATATAATGAAGTATGTCTATGACAACATAGTGTACATATTGAAATCTTATTTTGAACCAAACTATTGTTTGAACATTGAGAAAATAAAGAAAATCCTTTCAAAACATTAACACTAACTGCATAAGTGGACCCCGTGCAAGACAAAGAAAAAAATATTAAGGAAGTCACGAACCTATTAGAAGATGATTTGGGCTCCTTAGAATTTGAACCAACATTCATGGGAGAATACAAGATCATAAACAAATACTCTAGAAAGGGAGGAGGAAAAGCGGAAATATCAACACAAAATTCAGAAGAACCTTCGAAAGCATCCACCTCAACAACTTTAGAACAAAAGACAACAAATTACACAACAAACTTTGATGAACTTAATTACGAGCAACCACTGAATCCAAAAGAGATGAAAAATATTTATGGAAAAGGTTATGAAATAGTGAAACAACTTGGTTATAGTGGAAAAGGATGTGGTGCTAGAGAACAAGGTATCTATGTCCCTATAAAGCCTCACATGCAATAAAAGACTAGTGGTCTTGGTTATTGTTCCTCAAAATAATCAAATAATCCTTCACTTAATATAAAAACTATTACAAATAATCCTTTCAAGTCAACTTTAACATTAGTGCATCTTGAACTAATAGACACTAGGGGTCTTGATTGTTATCCTTTGCAAGAAATGAAACAAACAAAGAAATCTTAGCTTAGTGTCAATTTCATCACACAAAACACTAATGATTTGAATTCATTAGATTTATACCCTCCTATAAATGAGAGAACAAAATCTTACAATATAAAGAGTCTTGTGTAAGTATGACACCTAATGCTAAGCAAGAGATATATTTGTCATGGAATAAAGGAACATCTTCTACTTTGGATCAAGAAGGTATCTTGATGAGACTCCTCCAAGAATGTTCGATATCCCTCCCTCCAAGAACATTAAAGAAATTTTATTACAAGAGTTCATTTTTTGCATACCATAGAGTTCATGGTCATTCTACTAATGAATGTAAGGATTTGAGTGACAAAATTCAATATCTTAAGGAATGTGGTGCTCTTCCTTGGTTTGAAGCATCTATTTCCTCTTTTCATTTTGGCTCATCCTTCTCCTGCACTAAGTGGGAGCAAGGGGTTAGATAGCCTTGTCCTCGTATCCCACTTATCGTTGTCTCTTTTGGCTAGTTGATCACCTTTCATGTACATATAAGAGAAAGCTTGGGATGTGGATGACATGCCTTAAGTTGGCTCACATGTGACATACTTATTCATGATGTAGTTTGATTTGGAAACATATGAATTGTCATAGGGCTTTTTGAATAAGCTCTCATGTCTTCTTCTACTTTAAAGCAATTTCTCACATCAATGGTGTTAGCAACCACTTTAAAGTGGGGCATACATTGACACTCATGTTCCATTGTGTGATTTTCTTTATTCTTGTGATGTGTCCTTTTCTTAGTGGTGTCATTGGGTTTGATTTCCTCTGAGAGCATGATATTTCTTTGACTTGTCCTCTTTTGGAGATATTGAGCATGATGCTCCCTAAGAAGAGGCGTTGCACGAATTAACAAAAATCCCTTTGAACACACCTTACACTATTTTTTGTATGGCTACCTTACATAACAAACTTTGCATGCCTCTGGAGCCATCCTTTTTGTTCATGAGTTCTAAGCATATGAAGCTTTGCTTGCCTCATGAAGCTCAAAGTTCATTGTTTGTTCATGAGCTCCAAGCATACAAATTTTTTCTTGTCTCATGAAGCTCGAAGATCATTTTTGTGTGGTGTCTTATCAAAGTTATCAAGAGGTATAACTTTGGTATCATTGGATGGGAAGCTGATCTGAGACATTACTTTCCCATAGCCACTCACATGTGTGTGTGAGTACATATCAGTCGTATGTGTCTCACCTTCTTGGATTAATCACCCAATGGACAACGTAAAGTTTTGTTGCCTCAGAGTGCGAATGCATCTTTAGAAAAACAACTTAGATCTGATCCGCATCACGATGAAAAAAAGTCAAGGTGGATCCACCTCTTTTTTACTTTTATTGTTCTTTTTGTTTTTCTTTCTTCTTTCAGTCATTGAAATTGCATGCTTGTTTATCTTGTTTTGCTAAAAATCATACACCTTGTGCATGTCCTTTTGTGCTTATGTTGGTTTGGCATAGAATCTCGAATCTTGGGGACTTGACCACCCCCTTGATCCTTTTCATCCTAGACCATCTGCATTGGTGCACTTGGACCCCTCTTGAATGTCTACTTTAGTGTGAGATTGAAGCAAGTTCATCCTCTCACTAAAGTGGGGGTTAGATGTAATGACGAAAAAAGTATGCCTTTTCCTTGCTTGATTTTGGAATAATTAATGATAAAGTGGACTTAATATTGCCTTGATCTAGTGTTGTGATGAATTTTACACATCCACATTAGGTGTTGGTCCCTTTTAAAACTAAATAAACCTAACTTATCCTTAATTTAGTGTTATAAAGTGCATTTATTTACAATGTATTAAATTTAAGAGGCTTGTAAACTAAATGGACCTAATCTAGTGTTGTAAAGTGTTGTACACATTCACATGGCACTTTGTACCCTTCTAAGCTAAATAGACCCAATTTTTCCTTAATTAATGTTGTAACTTAGTATATTTATTTACACTTTCACATTGATTTTTGGCCCCTCTTTCATTTATAACCTTCATATCATCATTAATAGGCCCCTAAGACCCTATATTAAGCATCCCAAGGCATATTTTAACCAAAATCTTAACATTGACACCAAATAAACTTAATTTTGTAACACCCTAACACTTTTTCCACCTAAAAAGGTCCTATGGCACCCATACGCCACCCTAGGCATATGAGTCCCACCCATGTGGGACCCATACACCAAGTGTGGCGTATGAGTCCCAATTGTCCTATTTTGAGGGTTTTGATTGAGAAAATATGGGTTTTAAGTTCAAATTTCATGAATGGATTGGCCTGTGGGATCTAATTAATGGGATATTAGAGAGATTTCCTATATAAACAAGGTCTCAAATCATTATTTTGATAAGCCTACATGATATCAAGTCAAGCAAGCAAGAGTTAGTCATTCAAAGATTTCACAAGATCATTTTTAAGGCATTCAAGGGTAGATTTTTCATTAATTGTTGCAGCAATTCAAGATCCATCATCATGTCAAGGATATCAAGCATCAAGCATGTTATTGAGCTAGTGTTGTGATGTTTCATCCAAGATCCAAGGTCAAGCATTGTTCTACACTCATCTCAAGATCTAGATCTACATCCTTTATGGACATTTCATGTTAGATTACATATTTACAAGACATCATTCAAGGTATCTTTACTCATGTTTCATGTTTCATTTCCTTACTCCATTATCTCATTATTTGGTTTAATTACCTAAAATGGGTTTGACCTAGGCAAATCCCTATCCTCTAACAAACAACAAGTGTTTCTTCTCTTTGATTTATGTTTGTATATCTAGGTATCTTGGAGCTTGAAGATCCCTTGGAGATTAGGTTACAAGCTTGGAGAAATTTTATGGAGTTGTTCGTCATTTGCAAGGTTTATATCTTCACAAAAAGTCTTCTACAAGTTTGAAATCAGGGTTTCGGATCTGAAAATAAAGTGTGGCAGAAAAAGAATAGATTGGAGAGAAAGATGAAACCTTAACCTTCAAAACAAGCACATGGAACTGATACTCCACCTTGGGCGTATGAGTCCCACTACAACCCATTTTTGAGATTTTTGCAATTTGAGACACCCATTTTCCAAATCTCAGTTTCTGCATAGAAACGCAAATCTAGGACTAAATCGCCTAGAATGCGTATGAGTCCCAATAGGCATGAAAATCAGTTTTTTTTTTTCATTTTAGGTCCTCATTCAATCCTCTAAAATTTTATAGGTACACACTTTTCGTTTTACACCTTTTTGTTCTGATTTACTTGCATTTTTAGGTCATTTAATTAGGTCTTGCATATCATTGAGTTTCACAATTAGATCTTGCATTTCATTAGTCTTTCCAAGCCCTAGCTTGGTGGTGAACCACTCATTAGTTTACAATCAGACCCTAGGATAGCCCTATTGTCAGATCTCTTTCCCCTTTCTTCATTGGATTGAGATCTCTAGGGCATCCTTGAATGTGGAGCATAGAAGATTGTTATCCTAAGTCCTAAAACCCTAGTGATGACAAAATTGTATCTTACAGAGTTATATCTTGGATATTCATTTTCCAAAAAAAGTATGATGCTAAGTTGTAAGACATAGTAAATAAATGATTATTTTATGGCGTTAGGAAAGATGAAATTCCAAAAATAATATATAATGATGTTATCATAGAAAGCCAATCATAGCAAAATTTAAATATACTAGAGTGTAGAAATTTTACCTTGGTGCACATAACCACCAAAATATGGATGAATTCATTGAATGAAATAGTAGTTGTACCATGATAATATGATACAATTGAATATGTTTATTGGTAGAAGTTTTATTGAAACATAGAGTGGAACCACTAAAGTGTGCTCCTCGTCATAGAAAATGGCTAATTTTAGATGAAATTTGAATTAGACTTTATTTTCACAAATCAAGTACAATTTTACAACATGTTCCCCTACAAAATTGTCTCTATTATCAAATTGAGAGATATCTAAAATAGGATCCACTAAAAATATGTTTAAAATTTATCAAAGTGAAAATTTAAGGATGTGGCAAATACATTGAGATATAGTGTGCACCCACTAATGCATGTTGAAGTGGCAATTATTTACCTAAATCTACAAAAAAACATGTGAGACCTATATAAAAATAGATGAGGGGTAAAATGGAAAATATAATAGCCTATTAAAGTGCTTCCCTATCAAAAATAAGAGTTAGATGACTTAAAACCATAAAAGCACATTAGAAAAAAGTGCTAAGTAGATACACCAAATCATAGAAGATACACCAAAACATAGAGCACATCTACCAGGATATGACCTACATCCACAACATAGCTATGAAAACATGGAAATGATTAGTTGAATGGACATGGTGCCACTGATCATGCTAGATATGTGCACATGAAAATTGGAGCATACAAGAACAATTTAAACCTTTATTAACCTATCCTACTCTAAATCTATGAAACATACAAATTAAACAAAAGAGTTGATAAATATTGATAAAAATAAAAATAAAAGAATCTTACCAACACCAACTCCTATTGCAAAAACTCTATAGTGGTTGTTCTCAAGGATGATGGATGTGTGAGTTATCCTACGCATAACATAACACTACATTTCATGGAGTCTTAAAATTGGCTTGGGTTGAGGTCAATTTATAGATTTCTGGCTCAAGGATTGGATGGATAGGATTAAAAGGAAAGATTAAGGGATTAAATTGGTTGAGAGCCTTAGGAGAATAAGGAGAGGATAATTTTCCTCAATTTTTATATGAGGAAAAGTATAGGATTAAAGGGGAATCTATGCTCGAGAATCCCCTTGCAAAAAGTGGAGAGATGAGATGGAAAAGGGTTAATTTGGAGTACCCTAGGGGATGGGAAAGTCCTTTGACCCATGGGACATGGTTACAAGGCTCATGTCACATGTACAAAGCATTCATTGAGCAATAAATTTATTAATTAAATAATCAATATTATTTAATTAATAAGAAGACGATTTAATTGGATAATTAAGTTGATAAATAGGGACTATTCAATCAATTATGAAGGAATTTAATGGGTAATTGGTGAAACGATGTGTGTCAATTTTAGGTGTCTATAATTAGTACTACATGGACATACCATAAATAAATTAATATTATGAGATAATATTATAAACATGAGTAGATTAAAAACCACAATTATAATGATTATTTTCTACTCACAACATAATTATTGGTGGAGAATGTCGAATCTAGTAAAATAATTGAGTTTTGTGAATACATTTCACTATAATTTATAATTTCCTATTCATTGTGTTTGAATACCAACAATTAGTGGGATATCATCTAAAATGTTTTTCCCTTGATGGTAAAATATTTTTTGTTTCTACTCTAAACATTACAAGTTGACACTTACTATATGATCTTCACTTTTTTTGGATTTGAATGAAGTGTATTCTTTTCTATACATATTTTCTCAAATCACATACATTATTCTTAATCATGATAGATGATAATCCAAGGAATATCTCACATATTGTGTGAATATCCACACCTATTAATAATTATAACTCAATATATGATTTAAATTTATTTGAAAAACTTGATGCAAAATAACTCCTTTAATTCCTGAAGTGTCATTCATCCATATAAATTTTTACCATTAGCATCATAAAATATCAACTCATTATATGTAATAATTGTAACATGTGGTCTACCATACATGAATCTAACCAAAAAATGGCCTTTAAATCCTTTTCTTTTAAAAATTATGTATTCTCCACATATTTTGAGGTCTATTTATCTCATTCTCAAGGCTAAAAGAGCACCAATAGTTTTTTTTATATATTTATAAAATAAAATGGATCTATTAAGAAATATGATGCATAGTTACTAAAAATATAATTTTTTTGAGTTTATTATGTTAAATAGATAATTTCCTTGACTATATATTGGTAGTATGATTGGAATAATTTTCAAGGTTGTTGTTTGTATGTAGTTTGTGCATAAAAAATGTCTCTATTCTATCCAATAAACCTTCATGTAACTTCACCAAATTAGTGAATTTTTCTAAAGGGATTTCAACACACAAACCATGTCGCTATTTTATCTAGTAGGTGAACATGTAGTTTTACACTCCATATGTAATTTATTTAGTTGAAAACATATTGTACATATAGTTCTAAGAGAAATTAACATTTATTCTTTCTTACCATCCTAAATAATGATAGGAATCTAACATATTTATAAAATTATTTTTACATGAACTCAAAATTTTCCTTCTTTCTTCTTACTTGCAACAATATAGATTCATAATTTAGTGGGATACACATAGTCATGTTTCAATCTTAATTCATGTTTTTTATTTAAACCTTTTCATAAGATAATGATTAAGTTTTCAAAAACATCATTGTATATAATCATATTCACAACATGCAATAAAATATTCGTGTATTGTGTATTGGAGTGATCATATTACTATCTATAAGGTACACATACTACTCCCAATATTCTACTATTTAAGAAATCTACATACAAATATCTATAAGTAGGGCACTATTGTGTAATGTGTATGCATGTAAATACTATTATATATTTAAAACATTATTTTACAAGGAGTGTCCATGATTTTTAATATATATGTAAGACAAACACAAATAATGAACTTTAAAACCTTATATAATAAAAATATCACTTGCAAATGAAATGGAGAAAGGTTTTAAATATGTATAATTAGAAAACTAAAAATTAAAACTATTGAAATTTACATGATGGCTTAATACACCATTATCATAGTATCACAAACTAAGATCCAATATTAAAACCCTTATATTTCTAATAAAACAAATATTTCCTAGGTAGGGATCTACCCAATTTTTTTTTGCTAAATCCTACTACATGAGGACACATTTATTTTATACTAAGTAAATTATCCCAATTGTATTATACAAACCAAATGATTCCATTAATGTTTTATGACCATCGAGCCAATAAAATTTATTGTAGTAAATTCTAACATACATAATAAATTCTTTTGCAAATATGGTTTCTCATAAATTTTACAAAAAAATCATATGTCTATATCTGTACACACACATATAGATGTGTGTATGTATATGTATATGTTGAGGTGTAAAATTACACCCTAGTGCGATTTCCCACAAGATCACCTTCACCTTAGCCTTATAATGTTGACAATGCATAAATATGCCACCTTTGCCCTTCATTCCCACATGTTCTTTGTCATTTTCCATTGGTGAGGGATTTTTTTTTGCGAACACATTCATGTTGTGTAGATGTTTGCATGACACACTAGCATCCTAACAAGATTCCTGGGTTAGTAGATGTTGGCATATTATGATCTCTACCATCCTATGGAATGTAATGCTTCTTGTGAACCTTAATTGCCCAAAAATATCTCTTTGCCTCCAAAATAGTGTTGACCCCTTTGACATTGGTTTTGGAATTGATGTCAAGTGTTTACCTTAGCATACACAAAAGCGCCATTTATTGAGTTGATCTTGTTACTTCGGAACTTTAATGAAGGATATGATACAACTTGGTTTGGTTGACTTTGCATGAGCATTGATAATTCATTGAGGCAACAATATTTGATATGCACATGGTTTTTGTTTCTCTCTTGGAACATTTGAGGTTTAGACCATGCATTGGTCTTTTGCATTAGTTTTGATCTACACTTCGCGTTTGATACACTTGAGGTTATTTTAGTGCTTGATTAAGTGGACCGTCATACATTATTGGATATTATGAGGTATATTATATTCATGCAAACACCGACATAATGATAAGAGTTTTGGTTTGCAAAGTGAATAATGAAGTTCATATTATTGCAATAGGCATAAGCAATAATAAAGTGCTTTGGTTTCAAATGAGGTCTGTGTTGACAAATGTTTTGTCATAGGAATTTTATTCCATAAAATTTATAGTGTTTTTGTTTGACATTGGGAAAGACATTTGGTCAGGCAGATCATTGCACATAGTGGCTAGGGCATGAAGGATTTAACAGTGGAAGATAGGGTTTGAATATGGCTTCTGTGGACACGGAAAAAGTAACCCTTCTACTTTTTATCATGTTCAGGCCCTCCTAATGGACTTTGGCTTGATTTTGCCTAGATTTAATGTTGTAATGTAGTCAACACATTCACATTAGGCCTTGGACTCTTGTGAATCATTAAGCCTTCTAGGGTGTCTTGTAAAGGTGTTGTGAAGTGTTGTAACCCACTTTCACACTTGTCTAGGACCCTTTCATTACAATTCACCTAAATATTCCCTTTTTATCACTTACCAAGTCTTATTTCAAAGTGTTGTAAAGAGTTGTAACAAACTCTCACATTTTTCTAGACTTGTCATCACTAATTCTACCCTGTCTCATGTTTAAATGATCCCTTAATGCACTTTTTGACCATTCTTAAGTGTGTTTTTGAGGATATTCCCATTAGACAACATTTAATTCCCTTTAATTACCGACACCCACTTAAATTGCTTAAGTGGGACTAAGTTAGAAATAGGGGTGACTTAGTCCTATTTGGCACAAAAATCAAAATTATTTCAAATTTATGGCGGGATTTCATTCTCTAACCCTTGAGGTCGGCCTGTGATGTGTTATTTACAAGAAATAATGGAAAATAAAGCATAAATAAGGGATTTTCTCCTCATTTTTGATCTCCTAAATTCTCCTAATCTTTTGCAATCTTATAGTTCATTAAGAATTCAATCTTTCAAGCATTCAAGCACTCTAAGCATAATCAAGTAATCTATTGGAGCACTTCATTGCATATCTCCAGATTTCTATATCAAGGGTTTGGTAAGTTTATGACATTGCATGTTATCTATTTATCATTCTCTTCTCATTTCATTTCATAGGGTTTGATTACCAAAGTGGGGTTTGACCAAGGGAAACCCCTATACTCTAACCCTTAACCATTTTTCCCTCTTTGCATGTGTGTTTGTAGACTTTGTAGGTAGATTTTTCAAATAAATAGGTGTTGAAAAGTGTCAACAAGTCATCAAATCTATTCAAGTCAACAAATACCTAATTGGAGCTTGGAGACTCTTTTCATACCGTTTTCTATAGAATCAAGATTGGGTCCATTTGTCAGAAAAGAAAGTGTAGACCTGAAGCTACAGGATCCTGTCACGAAATTCTTGAAATCTACAAGTGGACTAAGTCACCACCAATGGTGAATTAGTTCTACTACCAAACCTAATTTTTTTTTTTTTGCATTTTTGGATACCCATTTAGCAGATTCATGTTCCGACAAGTTTTCCCTAAACCTAGACTAAGTCGCCCAGCTTGGTGTAAGTGTCCCATTCAAAATTTTCAGTCAATTATGTAGGATTCTGGAATCTCTCCACATCATATTTCAGATTCCAGGTGCACCTCTCCAATTTTGTTTAGTTATTTCATCATTTACTTGCATTTGTAGGTGTTTTTTCATATCACAATGTATTTTCTAGCACTTTGCATAATTTCTTAGTTTTAGCATTATTAAATCATTTCCTTTTTAGTTTATTGTATTAGTACATCATATTTAGATACATTGCATTGCATTTACATTAATCTTGAGAGTAGACATTAGCATTTTGGACCCAATTCCTCTCCTTTTAGGTGAAAAACTTAGAAGTATTAGAGAAACCCTTGGGCAATCCAAAATCATTGTTTACATTTTGGTGAACCTACCATGAACATATTCACTTTTGATTTCAAGTGCATCCTAGGTTTCATTTGCATTAGCATTGCATTAGGTATTCCATTGTTTAAATTGCATCCGAGGGTTTTAAAAATTGCATTAGTGAAAAGCTTAAATAGCTTGCATTTTTGCATCATTTTTACATTGAAAACAACAAAAAATCTGCATTTTCATACTGTAGTTGCATATGTGCATCCGAAAGACATAAAATTACATTCAAAATTTCTAAAAAAGCTCAAAAAAATCATCACTGGGACTAATTCGCCACACTAGGTGACTTGGTCCTTTTACACATTTTGCACTGTAATTTCTAGTATTTTTTGGGAATTTTTTGCATTTTAGTTTTTTTTTACTACATTCTGTCATACTTTCTAGATTTTTTTGTTTATTGCATTTGGCTTCCTTTAATCGTGGCTTTTTTCTTTAGAAAGTTTTGGATGTCATTAAAATCTTTAGTAGACATGTCAAATTGTGCCTTTTGCATTGATCCTAATGACATTGAGCTTCCTCATGCTCCCTCAACTCCTCATGAATGTCCTCCTCATGATATTGACATCATTGGAGAAGATGATGATAACATGAATAAATTCTTGAATGAATTCCTTGAAAAAATTGAAACCAATGCATCCTTTTATCCATCCATGAAACAGTCAAACCTTCCTATCATCTCACCTCCTGATACATTTGGATACCTACATCCTGAAATAAATGAAGGACCTAAGTTCCCTCCAATAGGTGGACCTAGTTCCTCAAACCAAGCAACTCCTCAACCATTTTATGATAACAAAGTTACAAACACACTAAAAAACCTTGAAGAAACCAATCACAAAGGTTTTACTATCTTAAGCAAACAAGGATGTGACACAACAACTAAACATAACATTCATCAACTTTTAGAACAAAGACCAACAAATGAAAACTCAACTGGGTTAGGATATCAAGACCCTCCTCATAACAAATAGCCTCCTTTTGAATATTGGAGACTTCAAGATGATGGCACAACAATCTTTAATTCCCCTCCCAACTTGAATGTCCTCCTTCCACGTGAAAACCCTTACATGAGGGTATGTGCAGGATCATCATGGAAAAAATAGGCCCTTAAGTGGCAAAAAATTCAGAAAAATTACCGTTAGGCAACTTGACATAAAAATTTGAATAAGTTATCTTTATTATTTCAAAAATATGTAAGAATAGAATCTGTAGAAAATTGAATGTAGTTTCTATACTACTAGGTTTATTTAAAAAAATAAAAATCTATTTGGTGAAAATTTGAAATTTCAATGTAGTAGTACTTAAATTTAAGGGAAAAAATAAGAACTAGGTGTCTATCTAACCACCCTAACCACAATAAAATGATAATATTTTCTTATAATATTTTAGATATAATTAGAGAACTCGTGTCCCGATGTGATGCATATTTTTTGTAATTTTTTTTCAAGTAAGTAATTAATTATGATTTTTTTATTACAACTGTTAAAAATATAAAAACTCATATGTCTAACCACCTTAACTTGGTTAAAGCTTGATGAAATTCATTTTGTCTTTTTTAATCCTATAGTATGCAAAGCATAGAATGTGACACATGTTTCAGATTTTAAAAATGTGATATCATTTGAAAGCTATAGATTTTTTTCAATCATCCTATCAATCAGGGCTTTAGTCATAATTCAAATAGAAAATTAGTAATAATTATTTATTAAATTGAAAGTAAAGCATAATTTATATTGGTGGAAATTTGAGAGTCTCCTTTAAAAACCCTTTTCGTTTCATCAATTTTGGGTTAAAAAAAAGTCGTTAGCCACATACCCATCATATCGCCACTTTTTGGCCATCATGATCCTGCACATACTCATGATTCCAATGACAAGGATGCTAGGATCCCCATGGGTCCTCTTCCTCCTTCAATCCATGAAAATGTTGAATCTAGTAAATGCAAAAGACCTTACAAATTTTTTTAAAAAAAAGTTTCCTCTCCATCCACCACCTAAATGTGAAAGGAAACTGCAAATGCTTTTAGAAAAAGGTCTTATACTCTTACCACCTTCAAATAGGTTGGTCATTCATCCTAAAGATTATAATGTCCCATATTGTAAATAACATCGTGTTCTTGGATATCACAATGATGAATGTCAGACATTGAAGGACATACTAAGTATCACTTCACT
This sequence comes from Sequoia sempervirens, assembly GCA_007258455.2. NCBI lineage: Eukaryota > Viridiplantae > Streptophyta > Pinopsida > Cupressales > Cupressaceae > Sequoia > Sequoia sempervirens. Next base: position 14,488 of record VDFB02005053.1, read on the forward strand.
AATACTGACTGTTATCCCATCATCCCATAATACCCTATCACCAACCTCATCATACAATAGTTGTAGCATTTTACATTCTCACTATTGCATGATCTTTCCCATCACCTATCTTGGATTATTCTTTCCTTAGACTCAGTGGGGGCAAGAAGTTGTTAGCCTTGTCCCAGTAATGTATTCGTCCTTGTCCCTTCACTGCATTATTCAAATTCTGCTTATACTACTTGAGATTGCGAAGTGTCTAACTCAGTTTATGGTTTACTTGAATTCACCTTGTTAGCCTTTTACATTTTTCTTCTATTTTATATTTTTTTTTGATCTTCCATGTGCATAACATGTTCCCTCATGCTGTGACATATGATGTTCTCCTTCTCTTTGTGCACTTCCTCTATTTGTACACCCATTCTTCTATGTCATACATTTCTTTTTCTTTTCACTTTTGTCTTGTGTTTTCCTTTTGGGGATGACGTAAAGCATAGAGATTCCCTATGTCTCTTCCATGTTGACCCAAAAGGTCCTTTTCTTTTTTGCTTTTTGTTTTGTGTTTTCCTTTTGGGGATGATGCAAAGCATAGTGATGCCCTATGCCTCTTCCATGTTGACCCAAACGGTCCTTTTCTTTTTCACTTTTGCTTTGTTTTTTTCTTTTGGGGATGATGCAAGGCATTGAGATTGAAATGTCTCCTTCATGTTGACCCAAAAGCTTTTCCTTTTCTTTCACCTTTTTTTTCTTTTTGCTTGTTTTTTTCCTTTTGGGGATGATGCAAAGTGTCGAGACATACTATGTCTCTTCCATGTTGACCCAAAACATATTATTTTTCTTTTTTTTCGCTCTCTTTGTGTCATTCTTCTAGTTCTATGTATTTGGGGAATGATGATAGTTCCTAGCTCTTTAATCAAAACATTGCAGCAATGAACATACTGACCCCAAATCCATAGATCCCTTATGTGTTTGGTGTGTTACTTTTTGGGGGAAACCCCTCTTTCTTGTGTTCCTTTTCTTTCACATGAAGCAACCTTACTCAGAAATGTATCACTTGGCATAGGGGCTTTCCAGGTTGGCTCTCATGTCTTGATTTTGTTTTCATTTTTCGTTCGCTACTTTAAAATAATTGCTCATAGAACGGTGTGTAGCAATTATTTTAAAGTGGAGGCATACATTGATATTATTCATTTGCATCTTTTTCTTTTTTATTTTAGTTCTTAGTGCAGCCTTGTTACTTTATACGATGCATTTTCCACTTTGTGGATGACATTGGGTGTGATTTCCTTCACAAGTGTAACCTATCTTAGCATATTACATTCCTCTTGGTGGCCTGATGTGACACACTACATCCCCTAAGTTGTGAATATTCTATTCTTTGATCTATCCTCTCTTGGAGACATTAAACACAATGTTCCATAAGTTATAGACCTCGCATGATCTTAGCAAGAATCATTTGAACATATTTTTCATTTTTCATTTTGTATTTACATGGCCACCTTGCATAACACAACTTGCATGCATGTGGTGCCATTGCATTTGTTCATGAGTTCTAAGCATACAAATATTTGTTTGTCTCATGACACACAAAATGACATTGACCTTTGTGGCACCTTATTAAAGTTATCAGGAGGTATAACTTTAGTATGTTTGAGTGAGAAATCCCATTCTTAGGAATGGATTTTCCCCCTAGCCACCTTTCGATATTTCTCACCCTGTGGACAACCAGAAGTTTTGTGGCCCCAGAGTGAGTATGCTTGTGGATTTCTCACCCTGCAGACAACCAAAAGTTCTGTGGCCCCAAAGTGAGTATACTTGGGCTTTCTAACCCAACAGATGGCCATGAGTTCCATCACCCTAGAGTGAATACACATTTCTTATTTCAAATGAACAACCTAGATCTAATCCACAACAGGCTAAAGATATGATCAAAACTTTCTTTCATCTCTTCTCATTATCATGTGTGTTCCTTGTTAGTGTAATTAATTATTCATTACACTAGCATAAGTTAACGTAGGTGTTGCATTAATTTAGTACTCGGTTGCATAAATTAGAAAATCATTAATAATGGGGTAATTCCCCTTTTCATGTATGTAGCATATAAAATTCCTTCTAGAAGATGAGTTGTCCTTCTAGAACTTATCTCTATCTTTTATCATTTCCTAGGTAGGGTTAACATGTTGTCATAGGTAGTGTGATTTTGAGACTTGGCAACATCTTATGCATTTTAGGTTCTCTCTTTTTCCTATTTAATCAGGTACAATACTCTTGTAATATATCACATCATCATAATAGAATCTCTATTTTGTATTCCATTGTTGCAACACTTTCTATGTGGTTGAATATCTTTCCTGGAAAAGGTTCTCCATTGAAGACTACAACTTCATCATGTGACTCCATCATCCCAACATGGTATCTGAGCTTTTCCAATGAAATGTCAACTCATGATCAAGAAAGTTGGTGTGCGAGATTCTTTGCAGGCTTGGAGTTTTACTTACATGCTAGTTGGTTCTACCTGGGAGCCAAGCTGATTTCTGGTGCACATCAGGCCCTCTTCATCCTCTCCATTGCGTCCTAAAGGCCTCAAAACCCATAGATCACCTGCTGAATCATCAAAATCAGAGACATATCAACCAAGAGCCATTGAGGTATCAATCTAGGGTTTGCATTATTTTGTATTATCCATACAAATTTGCATAAAAAAATCCCCCTTTTAGTCCTCCATCATGGATTTTTTTTTTAGAATTATTAGGAATTTTTTATTCAACAATTTGGGCATTTTTTTATATAGTTTAGGAAAAACTAAAATTTATGGAGTGACCTGGCATTTTAATATATAGTCGGCATAAATATTTTTCTAGCAGGCGATATTTTATATTCCGTCGATGTTGATTTATTTACAGACTTTATAGCTATATCGACATTTATAATTTTTAATTGCAAATTTTGTAATATTCAAAATTTTTGTTGTCAACTCCTTTCGACATTTTGTAGATGTTGGCTACCATCATTTGAACCCACCAAAAATTTCCATTGCTGGTCTACAGACACCAACATAGTGATCAGCCTTGTCCCATCGAACACTATCATCCAGTGTCACCTCCGACGGTCCCCATTGACTATCGCCAGCCATCGTTCCCAAACCCATCCACCAGAATCTTTTGTCCACTACCCACCAAAGTTTCTCACTAATCTCTCACTGAAATCTAAAGCCCTAGCCCCAGTCACTTGGAGATCCGAGGGCTCCACCAATTCCCAATGGCACCTCCACCTTGTACCAGTCACATCACCACAGCTCCTCTCATTCATCGCTCCGATGCCACCTGATCTGGGGGGCACTTTTTTTTTCCACTGGTTTCCCTATGGTCACATCAACGACCAAGGGATGAACATTTTTAGCCCCAAATTGCTTGAATCTTGCACCTAGTTAGCCTGTTTAGATCCATTGTAGTAGTGATCTTTCGGAGGCCATATCATTCGCATACGATATCAAAATTTGGCAAAAAATATACCATTGGAAAGATCTTGGAGTCTAATTTTT